>VDFB02374825.1:0-22392 GCA_007258455.2 Sequoia sempervirens | reverse complement strand
TGTAAATAGGTGTTTTACCTATCTAGTTCCTATTTACATCCTAAGTCCACTTAGGTCCTAGAAGGAAATTTTTCTAGATAGTGTTAGTTGTTACAAGATCTTTTCTTATCTTTTGACATTTGATTCTTGTGTTGTAAGTCATTTAATATTTGTTGAGGTAGTGGTCTCATTGTACATGATTAAGACACATGTTAATCTCTTGTTGAATCTTATCTCATTGTTTTCCTTTATACTTGCAAAGAATAATTTGTAAATCGTAGAGAATTGATTTCATTTGATTTAGTTCAATATATCACTACAATCTTGAGTACATCACATATTGCTCATATCTTGCTTCCGTTATTGTAAATCTATGTTCTTTTTATTCCCCCTCTTATAAAATGTTTTTTGGTTTTTGCAAGTGATCCATAAGGTAGTATTTTTGTATTGAGTTGCAAGTATCTAGGTGTTGCTAGATTGGTTAAAGAATTTAAGTGAAGAGTATTTTTGTATGCATATTTTTGAAGATTAGTAATATTATTTCCCTCTTTCTCATGTGGATTTCTTCTCGAAAGGTCTTCTCCATGTAAATCTGGTGTTACCTCTGGTATTGTTGATTTTATAATTTTATGTTAAATGTATCAATCACATTATCATATTGGGTAATCTTTGTTTCAAATTTGAAAACATATTATTATGTTCTTAGCAATTTAGTTTCACCTTTTTTCTGAATATAAAAAATAAGGAAAGTATTGAAATGTGTCCAGAGTAAATGAGAAATCACATGGGTATGCAAATTTCATAATTATAAATGTATATTATGTTATAAAAATATTATAATTATATAAAGAAGGGATGCAATGGGTTTATGTTTCTACTTTTGGGTTGAGTAAAACTATTATAATATTGTAGAGTCTAGACAAGTGTGATTAATTTATACAAGGAAATCAAGAGTACGAGGCTTGTAAATGAGATGCCATTTAAGGAGCATTTTGATTTCGAGAATTAAAATGAACTCATTGTATTTTTAATATGTTTATAAGACAATTGCATGATTGAAAATATTGTCTTTGAACATTTGTCCAAGATCATAAAATTGGTTCAACAAGAAGGTTTGATTGGAGAGAACTTGACCATCACAATTTAACACCTTATTAAATACTTCTAAATATTATATTTCCTAACACAAAATTTGATTTTAGAGATCAATATCAAACAAGTTATAAAAGTCCATGATTAACTAGATTGATTCTATGAATTATGACAAATCCAATATATTACATATTATTGAAGCATTTAAACTAAATATAAACTTAACCCACATAAAAAATGACCGACTATTCAAAATCAAGACAATACTTAAATTGCAAAAATGATTTCATATTTCTAAATTAACCAAATTTCACATAATATTAAAATTTTATTAATACAATTTACTTATACTTTATTAAAAAGATTATTTAATCAACCTTCAAGTTAATCCATATAAGATGTTTATTCCCTTACAGTAATTGAAGTCAAATAATGAACATTAAAACTGAATAACAGGCTGACTTGTATTTTAATAATAATAATATACATTTATTTGAAGCAAAACTAAATCAACCAAATTCCTCCAAGGAAATTACTATAATGTAATTACAGCAAGTGATAGACACCGCTACAAATAAATTATAATAAAAAATATATATCGAAAGTCAACTCGGCAGGGACTGTTGTAGTGGAAATAGATCCACATAAAATTTACTGCAGCTAATATGCCATTTAACTTACCTGCAATTACAGTAGAATTATATTAAGTGATATACATTAAAAAACAATAAACATGAATTGATAGGGTAAAGTAATTTTTCATGAGATAAAAAATGATATATTTGATATTTGAGTTTTTTATACTTATTATAATGAAATCGAATATTTGAGCTGTTGTCTGGAGTCGTCTTTAATATTACAATTGAGAATAATTTGATGATGAAGTTTATTGGGAAACATGGAAAGAAAAAAACTCACATAGTCATATCCAGAAGTTTCTTGCTCTAATAATTTCCTCCTTTCAAATCAGCAGCAGCTGCTTTTGATTGAGATTTGGTGCTATCAATAAGCTTTGCTACATTTGTAGCAATTTCTTCTAACAGCTCTCCTTGATCTCTGTAATTTATATAGCAAATCATCTCTTAAAAGTATTTATATTATTTTATTTTATATAAAAATAGATATTCATAAATGATTAAAAATACAAAATAAAGTAAAATTATTTTTCTTTATATTTTTTTTCCTTTTTAAATTTGTTAAAATATTATTTATATATTTTTATTTCTTTTCCTTCTCATTATATATTGCAATTTGAATAGTGAATTTTAATCTTTGTCAATATCAATATTACTAATTTATTTTAAAACAACTAAGAATTATACATCTTTATTAATACTCTACTACTCTCATAAACAAAATATTAAAATAAGAAAAAATATTATATAAAACCACTCAACTAAATAAAAAACTACTAAATTAGTTTCTTTCACATTTCAAATATAAATTTATTGTAAGTAATATTTTAACAGTACACACACTTATATAATAATTGATGGCCATAAACAATAAATTGATGGTTCAAGAATAGAGTTACTACAAATCTGAAACAAACAAAACAAACCCAATTTAAAAAGATAAAAAAAATAAAATTACCCTGTAAAAATATAACCCTTTATAAATGACACCTCATATAGGGCCATCTTCCATTCCTCTAGCATTTGGGGCTCAAAATTTTCCGTATTCTTATGCCTTTGGAAGGCTTGAGCATACACACTGTCTTCATCTCTCATTCGAAGCTCTGAAGGTTGAACCCCAGTGAAAGTAAAGATTCAGAAAGATTTGTAAGAAATCAAGAATCCTCTGCTATAGCGATTGTTGCGAAAAAAACCAAGAATGTGATTTTCAAAGTCCCCGTATGAGACAAAAAACTTTGCGGATATATATTAATATATTTTAATGCCCTCTTTATAATTGAACTACTTAGTATATTTGGACTAAAAACAATTCGTTTTTGTCCTCTTATAATTGAAAAGGAAAGTAAAGATTCCTTATTAGTTAATTTAGGCTCAATAAATAGACGTCACCAAAGCACTACTAAATTAAACGCGTGTATATGTTTGAAGATAGTTAACTAGATAATATGTTTTAGAACTTAAATAAGATGGAAAATGATATTTAGTTTGATAATTGAAGAATGGCGTAATTTCTAGAATATGTATGATATTATATGCAACAAATGGTGTATCTTTATTAATAAGTAAGTTGATTTTTTTAAAAACATCTTTGATATATCAAAAGACAAGTTTAGATGTATGAGACTAATTTGTTGTTGTAGTTCTATAATTGTGTTATAGATTTGTATTAGCAATTAGTAGTACTCTATTGTATTATTACTTCACTTGATATGTACCATTTTTCTCTACTTTATCTAAATATGATTGGAGACTTACAATACTTAGAGATACTTTAAATGATTGTTGGTTTATCACAAGGAGATTTTGGTTAGATCAATCCTTCAAAATTTAACAATATAAAAAACAATAGGAAAACACCTAAGAATGTAGATTCATTATTCCTTTTACTGCATCAAATTGAAGTGTCTTGTGCTCTAGAAATGACATACTTTTGAATGCTTGAGTAGATTTAGAGATAATTAAAATGAGATGTACTTGATGTCTCTAAACACTAGCACATAACATTAACTTGTACCAAATGTGTTTTATTGATTTAAGGTAGAAGGATGAAGGATCCTAATAAACCAAATTTTAAATTGGAAACTAAAATTTTTCCAACTGTCAACTTGTCCTAAAGTGGGACAATGGTCAAATCCAATGACAAATGACTAAATAGAGGTATATGCATAAATAAGTGTGATAAGTAAGTGGATATTGCAAATGTACAAGAGTTCCTATGCAATTGAATAAGGTAGGGCTGGATGAATAGGGGTGTTAGTGTGTATGTGTGTAAACAAATGAAAAGGATAGGAAAATGAACATGAACACAACTTCACATAAATTGATGTCATTTGTTGCTATGTACATGTGTAAAGACATTGTCTCAAAATACACAAAAAAAACTAAATAGAAAATGATATTAGTATGCAAATTTTACCATTATAATAATATTATTTCAAATAATTCCTTTTATCCTCTATATTATAAATTTTCAATACTTCCTTTTGTCCTCTATATCATATATTTTGAATACTTCCTTTATCTTCTAATATTGATTATAATACTTCTTTTTTCTTCTTTATATTATATCCTCCCAATTTTATTTATAATATTTCCTTTGTCTTTTTATATTGTATCTTTTCAATAAATTTGTGTCCTAATACTATTTTTAATACTTTTCTTTTGTGTTCTTTGTATATTATATCTTTCAAACACATCAATTGATTTTGTTATGTAGTGAAACTTTATAGATACAAATTAAACTTAAATTAAATACTTTAATGTTAAAAATAATTGTTAATTTAAGATATTTTAAAGATAGAAAATAAATTGAAATTTATTATATGAATTGAGATAGATCAAGTAAGTCTTTATACACAAATAACATAAATAAATAATTCTATTAATTAGGGGATTCACTTAATAAACTAATGGAATAACACTTGTGTGCATAGGGTACTAATAAACACCTATAATTTCATTTCTAGCTCTCAAATTTATGTTTCTAATAACCCCCTCTACACACACCATTATAATTAAAATACGTCTCTATTATTACGAAGTATATTATGTACCTATTTTTAGGTTACATTACTATATCACATTATTATTTCTACCCAATCAACCAAGAGAACTTCACATATCTACATTTGATTGAAAAATAGTGTTTACTACTATATCATATATTAAAGCCTAGACACAAAAATCTAGATGAGATATGATGAATATGTCATCTTATTGAAAGATTTGATTTAAAAGCACTCATACATTTATCAACCCCCAAAACAATTGCCACACCAAGTTGAATAAGAATCTCCCTAATAACATATAGCTAAATCATAGTAAACTTATAAATTTGAATTATAATTGGGCATGTGCACAAAGATGGGAGACCAAAAAGTGGTCACCCTAAATTTTGCCACCTAGAGAAGATAACATGAGCATGTTATAACATACTCACATTATGGTCTAGAGCTACCAAGCCTTAGGATTACTTACCCCAAGCCATAACATGCTCGCATTATAATGCAAGCATGTTATGTCTGTTAGTGATAAAAATTAAAAAATAACATAAGAAAACTTCATTTTTGTTATTTCCCTAAACCAAGTTACAGTCTGCAACTTTTTTGAGTTGTACTCACATAGTGGGAGAGACCGCTCATCATCATTTGTCCACCAAATTGGTGCCAAAATACTGCCATGACATCCTCGAGGTCAAAGAGGTAAGTTTTTTAGTTTTCTAGTATAAAAAATTGATTAAATAGATAGATTGAATTAGTTTTTTGAGTGGATTTTTCATAATTTTCAAGAGTTGATAATGCACCAATTTTTGATGAAAACCTTGATTCACCTCCTCATTAAAGCATTATTGAAGAAAAACCACAAAAAATCTCTCCAACAATGCCTCACCATGCCTCACCACTAACTCCCATAGGTCTATCCTTGCAATCTCACTACAATCCATCATCTCTCACATTATATTCATTAGTGGCCAAACAAACACTTGGTCAAACAAAATGAATGAACAAAGACAAATTTATGTAAATAAATTATCTTATGACCAGATTAAACAATTTTTTTTTTTTAGCTTCTGTGCATTGTTCACTGGCTCACAAACCAATGCACCCTCACATGGTTCTTGCAAGAGGTTCCCTATCCATTGGTGCCACCACCAAGGGATAAGCAATATTTTTTGTAATAGGTGGTGGATGGTTTTTTCCCATCCTACATGCAATAACAATGAGCCTACAATACTTATTGAGGAAACTCTATTGTGAGTTTGTTTTAAATGAGATCCCTAATTATTTTGATATGTGAGAGTTCAAAGGAAGAGGCGGGGGCTCCAAACAAGATAGAGTGGGGGAATAACATACCCAAAACCAGGCATCAAAACCCTTGGCTAGACTATACTTTTAGCACATCACTATTCATTCTATTATAAAGGAGATTATTAAGGTGGAGGTCCTAGAGTCCATTAGCTCACTGACTAGAAAGACCACTTTTTTGTGGTCAAATTTGAGAATTTTTGTTTGTGTTGACCATTTCCTTTATAAAGTGTGACACAGGTTTGTACTTTTACCCAAAAATACACATGAAGGACTAAGAAACCTAAAGAAAAATCTCCCAAAAAGAGAAAGAACATAAAAATACAAATACAATATGAATAAGTTGCAAAAAAATATTGAAATAACTACTATATTACTAAAAATGAAAAACCTTGTTTAAAATAAAAACGAAGATTAGGATCAAGAAGATAAAAATTAATATGAATGGCACTAATGAAACTAATTGAAAAATGATCAAATGGAAAATAAAGGAAAAAATATGATAGTAGAAGTGATGCAGGAGCATCATGCTCCAACCCTTTGGCCAGTGTTGCTCCCTCATCGACAAGACTTTGGCTTATCGGCAAGAGGTTTCTACCCGTTCCTGTGATGGAACGATGGTGCTAGCAGAATAGAGTTACATCGGCGATAGTGTGTAGTATCGATGAGACATTAGTCTTTGTCCCAATGACAGAGCGATATCATTGTGACCGAAGTGTTTCGGTGTGACGTTGGAGGAAGTCACTTTGATGGACCGATAATATTCTTATCAGCAAGACATGGATGTATCAAGAAGAGTTTGGGAGAAATCTCCTCGATGGGGCGATAATACATGGGGAAGCATTGTCGATGAGACAATGGAGTATCATGGAGACATTGAGGAATGTCTCTTCGACATGGCGATACGAGGGTAGCTTACTAAGTGGGACCCAGTCATGATCATATGGGTGACAGTGGTGACGAAGCTGATGCATGGCATGGAGAGATTGGGTAATCCACATCCTTGTTGTGGATTATGAGCATAGTGACGTGGCGATGAAGTGGTATCAGAATGATGTGCAGGCATAAGCAAATGAAAATATGACACATGGAAGGAACAAACTAAATGGTGACCATGGTGGATGGTGATGTCAGAAGTGTACATGTGACAGTAGCCCGCTAGCCCTGCTGAGATGTGGAGTTCGAGCAAGATTTGTGAGGTTAGCAAGAAACAGTGCAGATTGCATGAGATAGATTAGATGGTACTAGTGAAAGGATGATTTATCGATGAGACAGAGTGGTGTCAGCAGGAATTTGAAGGATGTCTCTTCGGTAGCCCAATAACCTTCCTATCGGTGAGACATTGACATGTCACCAGGACCTTGAAGAAAGTTAGTTTCAAAATTTTGAAAGCGGTAGATGAACGAAGATGGTCAATGCAGTGGATGGCGAGTTAGGTTACGACACTTGGCAGAGCAATATTCAACAATTCCACATCATTATTGTGAAATACATATTTATTGGACAACTCGGTGTAGCTGTTGATAACGATGTAATGACTTGGTGATTTTGAAAGTTGATTGGATGATAATGGAAACTATGACATGAAGAGAAGGAAAGAATAAGGTCGACCTAGAAAGTTTGAGAGCTAGATATAAACACTGAAGGAGCACAGGGTGAGCAATGCCGAGGGGAAGTGAAAGAATAGCTTATAGTACAGAACAAAAGGAAACTAAAATCTGTCAGTCGGCAGATGCATGTAATAAGCAACCCATAGGATGGCATATAATCTATAATTTTATTCTAGTAATAAAGGAAAATGTTTGTTCTCTTCTTGCATCTAGTTTCTCTTTCCGTGTGTATGTGGTGATATTCTGTAAGTAAGGGGAGGACCCTTCATTAGTGGCATTAGAGTTGGTTGACTTGAGTCTATAATAGAGCATCAAACGTGAGGTAGTTGTAGTAGGACTTGTGAGTGTGGGTTGAAGCTAGAAGACCTACGGGTGATGAGATGAGAAAGAGTTGCAGAAAGCATGTTTGTTGTAGCCATGAAAGATGGTTTGTAACCCTATCCTCCAACAAAGATAAAGCTAGGTAGAAGGTGTAGAGTTCCTCCATTGAGAGAAGGTGGGTAGAGGAAGCACCTTCTAGAATCTTTGTTGGGTAGAGGATAGTTGCATGAGTGAGGTATTGTGACAAGTAGTACCTATAACTGTAGAGGATTTGAGTTCTAGAAGAGATTGTTGCAAGTGAGAAGAGGCTTGCAACTGCAGAGGGCTTGAATCCTAAAGAGATTTGTTGCAGGAAGGACCTGTGATTGCAGAGGGTCAATATCCTAAATAGAGAGGGATATATTGTTGCAAGGAGGACTTGTAACTGTAGAAGGACTTGCGAGTTCTTGAAGATGTCTTCGAATAAGAGGAAAAGATGGGTCATGAGGAGACCAACACGATAATCCCATTTTGGGAAGAATATTGGGAAAAGATGAGAGAAAAGAAGTTGACTGCAGATCTGAAAGGGATTGAAGTGAAATTAGATTCCCTTGAGGAAAGCTTGGGAATAAAGGAACATGTTATGGAAGAGGAAGATAAAGTGTCCATAAAAGAGGCACCCATGGAGACAACTTGGTCTCTTGATTTATCTGTTAGTAATTCGTTTGAAGTTGTGAACGGAGGTATGGAGAAGGTTGAGAATAAGACCTTGTAGGTGATGAGAGAAGGAAGCATGCAATGTGGAGAATACGGGGTACATTGTAAAGTACCTACAAATAAATAAAGAATTGAAGATGAGGCTGATAGAAGATTAGTTGTAGACATAAAGATCTTTGAAGGTCCCTTATTTTATGAGGAACTTGGTGAACACGATCTCTTATTGAGAGAAGAGATGAGGATAATCTAAAGTTATTTGGATGGTGAAGGTGAAATGTTGATGAAGCAGAAGAAATCTATTGCACTAGAAGGAGATGGTGATGAAGAGTCTTTAGAGGCTTGTGATTTTAATAATCCTTTTTGTAGTGTTGTGTTTGCAGGGAACAAAAAGATTGTAGCAAGATGTCAAGTCTATGGCATTGGAGAAGAAATCCTTACACAAGAGGAGAAGAAAGGAAAATCAAGAGAAAAGTTTGCAGTAGAGTTTTGTCTTGTTGGAGGCATGGAAAAAGAGAGCAATCCAAAAGTTTTCGCAGTGTATGAAGAAAAAAATGAAGATGTGATTGCAGCAGTAGAGCACGACGTTGTGGCTGGTGAAGATGAGGAAATGCCAAATGCAGTGGAGAACAAAGGTGTTGAAGCTTTAAGTGGGATTGCAGTAAAAAGACAGACAAATGGTCAAAGTGTAGATTTGATAGAGGAACTTGCAGTAGAGGGGCAAGTAATTAATGAAGGTGTAAATGGCTTGATGGTTCTAGTTGCAGTAGTAAAAATTCAAGAAGTAGTTTTGTTGATGCCAGTGGGAGACCGTGAAGATGAGTCAGCTTGGTGGAGATTTGGAGTTGACAAAGAAAATTGATGAAGGAAGTATGCCCAAAAGGAAAGAAGCAGATTAAAGTAGCTTGAGAAGCTTCAAAGGAAACAATGCAAGTATGGAAGTGCAGAATCAAGAAACTGATTCTAAAAGTTGACGTTGTGGATGTCATGTGTAGGAGCACATAATTTTTAATCACCTGGGGAGTCTGATGTAGGAGCATCACACTCCAACCCTTTTGCTGATGTTGCTCCCTTGTCGGTGAGACTTTGGATTATCGGTAGGAGGTTTCTACCCATTCCAGTGATGGAATGATGGGGCTAGAAAAATGGAGCTACATCAATGAGAGTTTGCAGTATCGACAGGACATTAGTCTTTGTCCCAGCAATAGAGCAATATCGGCATGACCGAAGTGTTTCAGTGTGACGTTGGGGGAAGTCCCTTCAATGGGTCGATAATATTCTTATCGACAAGACATGGATGGATCAGCAGGAGTCTAGGAGAACTCTCCTCAACGGGGCGATAATGCATAAGGAAGCATTGTCGGTGAGACAATGGAGTATCACCAAGACATTGAGGAATGTCTCTTCGACATGGCAATAAGAAGGTAGCCTACCGAGTGGGACCCAGTCATGATGACGTGGGTGATAGTGGTGATGAAGCTGACACATGGCCTGGAGAGATTGGGTTATCCATATCCTTGTTATGGATTATGATGTGGTGATGTGATGATGAAGTGGTATCAGAATGACTTGTAGGCATAAGCAAATGAAAATATGACACGCGTGGAAGGAACCAACCGAATGGTGACCATGGTGGATGGTGATGTCAAAAGTGTACATGCGACAGTAGCCCGCTAGCCCCACTAAGATGTTGGTGGAGTCCGAACAAGATTTGTGAGGTCAGCTAGAAATGGTGTAGATTGCATGAGATAGATCGAATGGTGCTGGTGAAAGGATGATTTATCGATGAGACAGAGTGGTGTCGACAGAACTTTGAAGGATGTCTCTTCGACAACTCGATAACCTTCCTATTGGTGAGACATTGACATGTTGTCAGGACCTTGAAGAAAGTCTGTTCGACATTTTGAAAGTAGAAGATGAACGTAGATGGTCAACGTGGTGGATGGAAAGTTAGGTTACAACACTTGGCAGAGCGATATTAAAAAATTCCACAATGTTGTTGTGAAATACATATTTATTGGCCAACTTGGTGTAGCTATTGATAATGATGTAATGCCTTGGTGATTTTGAAAGCTGATTGGACGATAATGGAAACTACGACATGAAGAGCAGGAAAGAAAAAGTCCGACCTAGAAAGTTTGAGAGAGATATAAAAACTAAAGGAGCACAAGGCGAGCGATGCCAAGGGGAAGTGAGAGAATAGCTTATAGTACAGAACAAAAGGAAACTTAGATCTATTAGTCGGCATATGCATGTAATAAGCAGCCCATAGGATGGCATATAATCTATAATTTATTCTAGTAATAAAGGAAAATGTTTGTTCTCTTCTTGCATCTAGTTGCTCTTTCTGTGTGTATGTGGTGAGATTTTGTAGGTAAGGGGAGGATCCTTCATCAAGAAGATAAATATGACACATCAATCTACATGAGTGACCCAATGATTCCACTCAACCAATGCAAAGTAAGCTACAAGTAATAAATACAAGTGCTAATAGTTCGAAACAACTATTCAACTAAGGATGGAAGGTTGCAACCAAAAAATAGGGATGTAAGAGTGTATACATAGTAGGTGTTTCATCTCACCACAATACATGGGTAACTAGCCACTATATCTGCCTAGTACATAAGAGCAAAAACTAGATATGTAGCTCACTCCAAATTGAAACTAAGTAAACATTAACATGTAACAACCACTCTAGATTTTTTTTGAAGTTTGGTTAGCTCAACTATAAAAAAAAGGAATAACAACTTCCTTTCCACTTTTTGATTTCCCACATCCCAAAATGGGCAAGGTGCGAGCATATAGTGTTTTAGAAAGCTACAAACTAAAATCAATTAGTGAAATAGAAGGCATTAGGTGGAAACTCAACCAAAATAATTATTCAATGGAATGCAAGCCTTACAAGAAAGTAAACATCCCCTTATTCAACAAGAATTATAATAGCACATTAACTATTTAGTGGGAAAAATTATTTAAACAGAAAATAAATATCAAAGCTCGTACCACTTAATCCAATGAGGAAAATTGCAACTACTTGTGAAATGGGGTATCAAAATTAACAAAAATCAATCCCACTAGTTGTACTACCATCCAATATTACAATATCAAATACATGAAAAAGAAAGCTTTTGATGGTAAGACCATTTGAAGCATTACAAGATTAACCCACACAATATATTTCCAAAATAAGAATATAATTATTGTCACAAATATGCATATAAAGAGGTGATGTAAAGAAAATTGTTATAACACCCCAATTAGTATCCAAAATCATGTGTAAACCCACCCAAGTTGTAATAACAAGAACATACCTTGAGGATAATGCTGGTATAGTTTTAAGAATGCATTGATAATATGCAACAATAGGTTTGGACAACGAACAACACTACAAAAAAATTTCCCAAATCACATCCAACACACCAAACATTAACAAGGATTAGGAAACCACTTCAATTAATGCTCAAACTTCATCAAACCTCACTGAAATGATGTTATATTAGTTTTCCTATAAAATTCAAATAGGAACATGGTCATCCCCTTACCAAGTGGTACAAACCTCAAACCCTAAGTACTTTAATCAATAATTCCCATGCCCCTCTAATTGGTGTACAAACCAACAAGTCAATTGGTATGACCTACTTATTAGGTAGCAAATTTCTCAATGTTGAATGGCCTTGAAATCTACAACTTAAACACCTTAGGATATACAATATCAAAACACTTCAAATATCTTCATTTCCACAACTCCAAAAATGAGTCTTCAGCTTGTAGCTCAATGGTGGCATTTGAATGAAACCACTCTAATATAGCTAGGTATTATCTTTCAAGCCAAAAACTAGAAATATTAAGATATTTTTTATCCTCAAAATATTGTGGAAGAACCCAATTTCATTTTGGAAACATAACAATAATATTCATTAGCATATCCAAAATAAGCCCTTGATCCTCCTTTTATAGATTTTAGAGGAACAACACCCAAATAAATATTATAATATTTTTTCCATCAAAATTGACCTTTTTCAAATAATAATATTTAATGTGTAAAGGCCCTCTAACTAAGTATCCATTTTTAAAAAAAAAAAAATGTTCACCTTTCTAATGAGCTATTACACTAAGTTGTCCTTTTATTAATTTTTAAAATTAGACAACATTAGTGAAATATTAATGAATACTTGAATAACTTATCCAAGTTATAGAAAGCGTTATAATGGCATTGGAATCTAGTTTTGATCATACCATGATGAAACTAAAGTAATCAAAATATGATTGGAGTAAACTCATTGACTTACTAAAAATATATGTTCTCTCCAAGAAGTTTGGAGAACAACCTAGTTTTGGAGTTGAAAGTGAACCCCATAGCTCCCAAAAATCACCTTTAACCAAAACGCTTATCACAAATGAGAGATCAAAGTAAATAATTTTCTATGCAACCATGAGAGAATGGTTCATCGACACAAAATTATAATGTGAATTATAGTTGGAATGATTAAAAAGTATAAATGAATTCTTATAGAAGCAAATGTGCAAACCCTAGATGAGGATTTGATTCCAATTGTGACAATTATCCTAATCTTATGTGATGAGACAACTTGACCTATAAATAATCCAATCTAATAATTAAAAATCACTTCTAAGTTTAGCTTAAAAGTAATTGAAGTAATAAGGGACCTAATAATTAATTAATTACTAATTAATCATTAGGTGATTTCTTAATTAATCCAACACCTATGAGTTTGAAAACACTTATGATAGTGTCATTGTGATCCATATTGTTAATTGTTCATTGCCAAAAATAGAAACACTAAATTATTGATCATGCATCATCCAAAAAAATTAGAATGTCTCCTTCTCTTACCAAATTAGCCTACAAGACTCAAGAACTTAGCTAAACGATCACAAAAAAAATTTGACTCAAATTGGGGACATTAAATAGCACAAGAAGTATGAACCCTCCATAATGGTGACAAGGGAGAGGGATTTTAGGGACACTAAAATTAAATGTGTCATAATTTAGTGCATGAAGGAGAAGAGACATCAACAAAAAATGCACAAGGTAATATTTACAACTCAAAAAGGTCGTACAAAACAAGACGCACATGCATGAAGGTAGACAAGGTTGTGATTGTAAATAAAATAATTTACGCAAAAAAACCCCATGATACTTTATAAAGGAGTGTGAGTATAAAATATGACACAACATGATGTGTGAAATCCCCCAAAAGACATGTAGAATAGTGATATGCTAGAAATACATATAAAATAGCTCAAAATAAGTCATATCATGCAAACAATTTTGTTTCCAAGTACCCAAGCAATCAACTACAATGTGAAAGAATGACAAATTGAATAAAAAATAATTGGAGAAAGATTTAAACAAAGTGCATGAATAGTTATAAATAGACCTGAAATACCTTTCTAATGCCACAATAATCACAAAGATGAAATTCTAGGGAAAGAATTATAGCTAAGGGAGCCAAAAACGATCATCTAACTTTGACAAGTGATAAAATGTATCAGAAAAAAATTGATAAAAATAACTACACCATTGGTTAGTGTTTAGAACCAGGTTTCTAATTATATCTTGTTTGTCAAAATTTGACATTGTTTACCTAAGTTATGTGAAAAAGAAAAAATAACTCCTTTAAGACAAATTAGAGCTAAGGGATAGAGGGTACAATGTTAACATCAACAAACAAAATATGCTATTGGCACTAAAATACACCCCTTTCTAATAGAATATTATATATAGAATAAAATATTAGCTTTTCATGGACCGCTTAGGATTCAAACCTAGGACCTTCTAGGATTGAAATCTAGGACCTTATATTTTTTTATTGGAGTGCTCCAACACTAAGTTATTGACCCCTTTAAGAACAATCTATCTTTGTTTTGGGTGTATCTTATTTCTAACATGCCCAACCCCCCTTAAGCCACTTTATAGAATGATTGGGGCTTCTAGCTTGAATTGAACTTGATACTATGTTGGAATTGATTCCTTGACCCTAAAGCTCCCAATGATCAACTACAACTGAACACCTATCATAGAAAGAGAGAAAAACAAGCTAAAAGTTGCTATGAGATTTCCACAATCCATAATGCTTAAGATTTGTTATTTTTGGATTTTGATTGTGTTTGATTTTTTTTCATCAACGTTTTGGATCATTGAGTGTGATCCGAAACGTTGATGAAAAAAACTCAAACACAATCAAAATCCAAAAATAACAAATCTTAAGCCAAAAGTTATTCATCCAAAAAATCATAAACCATTATGAATAGGCTTGGATTTATGGACATATAATAAAAAAATTCTTAAAAAAGGAAAAAAATAACCCTAGATGAAACAATAAATGAAGATAAATAAATCATGACATGTGTCCTCGTCTTATGACTTGAGGACACAAAAAAGTACACGACTTTAATAAGATTAAGGTGCTTTAAGGTGCTAGTGTGAAAATGGACCTTAGTAATTAGATAATTAATTATGTAAATAAGTTTTTACTCTAACATTTATCACTATTATATTACAATGTTGGATGAAATAACAAGGTTAAAATCTTATTATTTATTTTATATCACAAAATTGTATACAAAGGGATTTAGTTGAGTGTATGGTGGCTAATGGCAGCTTCATTTATGAACTTGAAATAAGAGCAAATAGTGAACATTGATTTAAAATTGACACCTCACATTTCTCTAATACTTCGATTGATATAATTTCAACCCAAATATAATCTGAGATTTTCGTTTTCAAACCATTTCTAGAACTCTAACCCTACAATTTCTAGATTTTTTTTTATTCTAAACATCATAACAACACTTTGGTTTGTCACATTGAGAGAGATAAATATACTAATTTATAAAAAAGAAAAACATAAACAATAGAAATGAAAAAGCAACAATTTATGAACCTTCTTTATTGAAGATGAGAAAACAAATCAGCTGCAAGATAGATTTCAAACAACTCACTCATTCATAAATGATCTTTGTTTCTAAACCATGGTGTCAACACCTACAAGCTAAGAAGATGCTGTTGGCAAACCCTTACTGTAAAATGTTTGCTTTTTTCCCACTTTCACATTCGTCTCTATGACTCCTTGTATTCTAAAGAAATTTCAAAATAAGCTGCGAGTTTTATTGTTTTATGTTTGGGTGTTAAGAGACGTAGTTATGTTATGAGGATGCAGTTTTGTTTTTACTGTGGTGGTTAGTTGCTGCCCACCCGTAGGAGTAAGTTTTGTATTAACATCAGTCCAACGTTTTGTGCAAACGACGATGTTAGCAGAAGATCAGATATGATGGAGGTTTAATGAAAAAGTTTCGGCCTCCATTTCGCCGTAGGCAATCAAACAAATCCCTCTGCTAGTTAATTGGGACCTATGAAATCATGCGACCAAAAAGCGTGCATGATAGGTTGGTTTTTGTTTTGTTTTGTTTTTTTTGAATTATTCAGGTGATCTACAGCGTCTAGTTGTGGCGATTAATTTCTTCAAGATGATTAATCATGCAATTATCCATCAGTCACATGTTAACTCAAGTTTTGAAGTCTGAACCCGAAACTTATAAGAAACAAACCCACAACCCAAATCAACTCCACTACCTCCGCTACCTTATAATGGGACAGAATATCAACTTGAAATGAAAGGAAAGATTTGAGATATCTGCGTGGGGACGGGATCCATTGCTTTCCACGTGGCCGCATCCCAGCAAAATCTCCCACAGAATGGTAGCCCTTCAAATATTGATTGTCCAGTTTATGGAAACACATAATCAGTTCTGTCATTATGTTCTGTGCATCACCCACACAAACCAAATAGTCCGTCCATTTCTTCGCTCTCGCTTTAGACTGTAATAATCTATTTGTACCAAAATAACTGGCGAAGCCTTCGCTTTCTGTGATAGCTGTGAATACCACGCGTAGAAAATGAAAAGAAGATTCATCTTTTTATGTGGTCAAGATATAGTAAACAATTTTAGCATTCATTTACCACACACCAAAACGTTCAGTCGTGCACCGCATCAGCAAACGTAATCAGCTCACTGGACAATATACTTACTGAAGGTTTGGTAATTTTAACTTCACATGCCACAATTGTCCGTCTATAAATGTGAAGTTTCACTAAAATGGGTCTGGCTCAACGTAGAAAAAATTGATTTTGTAATCACTACAGCTTACAATTAAATCTCAAGATGGATTTTTACAATTAGACTGATTGAGTTTTTCAAAATTGATGTCGGAATGTTCAAGGCTTATTTGATATAACAAATCTTTCGGATTTTGATGGTGAAGATTTTAGCTAACAAATTAAGTGCGGCATGTGAAAAGAAGACAGAAATTAAGGAAGCATGGAAGGAATCAATGTTGAGGAGCCAATGGTGTGCACTGAAGGCGACGTGTGCAAATAGGACGAGACAAATTAACAAATTGAAATTAGGCAATTCGTCAATGTTAAGGAGATTTTTTGTTTTTTAAATTAACAAACTTTTGAGCTACATGGATGTGAAGAAGCTGAATGCTTTATTGAGTTACACAATCAAACTCACTAAATTGCTCCTTTTTTTTTTCAATTGTAGAATAAGTGTTTATTATTATTAAAAAATAATAATATTATATATTAATAAAGAAAGGTAGGTGGGAAATGAGGTTGAGTTTGGAATAAACAAAACAAAGTCAAAGTCATTAAGTAGTGAGAATTATAACTTATTAGGGGTTGGGGATCTCTATTATTCAATTTTTCCTAGTCATTTAGGGGAGGCTTCCACCTACAAACACCACCCTCTTCTTTATCTTTCTATTGTTGTCATGAACAAGGAAAATGACCAAAACAAGTCAAAGAAACTTGCTTGAATCAAGGCATCTAGAAAACCCACAATCATAGTGCTAGGGAGACACAAAATGAGGATGGGGGCAAGAGTTGTGAGGGCTAAGACTACTCACAAATAGTTTTATCCTTGGATCTTTGTGTAGGGGCATTTTGAGTGAACATCCTAAATCATCATGAACAAATTGGTTATGTTCACATTGATGACCATAAGGGGGAGAGTCACCCTTGCCAGAGGATATAGTCAATGGAACCCAAGTAACTATGCAAGGGACATTTCCCTATTGATCTAGAAGCATTTATAGATGTGCTACTTCAAGTGCAACTTTGTTTTCTTGCACCTAAATCTAAATGAGCACATTAGAACATATCATAGCCTTAGTATGAAGTGAAGAGTGAGCATCAATAGAATAGCCAAAAAAGACATTAAAATCCATGTATTTTCAAATGCTAAAAAGAATTTCCATCATAAAAGAATGCTAAATTATGGTAAACTCAACGGGAATTATGGGTAAACCACAAAGATGACCACGTGCCATGAGAAAGGTCCAAAGTTAAAAGGACTAGCAAAAATATGAATCTAAATCTACAAAGCTTTTGCTCTAGGATAAAATTAAAAAATGTGCTTGATGGTCTCTTTTTGAGGTCACAAAATGGGCAATGAGGGTCCCCAACATCCAAATGAGATGATATGACAACAACAAGGAGGTCTTAGTAGTCTATAATGTACAAGAGAAAATGGGCCAACATTGGCTCAAGAGTAGACAATCAAATAGTCAAGAACCTACATTACCAAGACCTTAGCAAAGACTAAAAAAGCCATATGTAGTTCAATTTGGGCACCATATGAAGGTGTGGATAAATCTGAGCATAACCTTTATGAGGCTTGTAATAGTGAAACAACATATGAAGGTACCATTTCTAATCTTTCCACAAAGGTTTGAAGGTTTTAACCCCAATCTTATTGAGCATATTAGGAGGCACAAAGTGAATAATTATCTGGTAAGTTTCAAAATCTAAATTATCCATATTATATTTAGCGATTACCCTTAACTTCTAGTGAAGAAAGAGAACTATTGGCCATCTTGGAAAAGAGATCTAAGAAGATTTTGATTCCCTTCTTGAAAAGTTTCAACACATGGACCCTAGGTGTCTTAGTTAGAGGGCACTTGATCTTAGCAATAGATAACCAAAGACCACCAAATAAAATATTGATTGATAGATATCCCTTTACAAAATTTATTGTTATCCCATATAAGCCAAGATTTAGTGGCTTCCCAATTCTTTTAGATTCTTTTGGGCACAAAAGTACCTAAAAATTAGATAGGTTCCTTCATACTAAGAAAAGTATGGAAGATAAAACTATTATAGGGTTAGATAGGAGCACCTACACTACCTAGGGTTCTACTTATTTTTATCCCAATTATCATCCAAACCTCTTCTATTTTAGGAAGATAAACCTTAGTATTAGGATCATGGGTGGGGCTTACTTTGAGGGGTAATATAAGGGGAATATTTGATCTTTTGATTAAAATATTGACACCTTAAACAAGTATTTGGAATATTGAATTAAATGATGCATTTTATATGATTCATTTGGCCAAACTAAACTTTAATGATTACCTTAAATAATTTCTAAATTTTAATTTAAACACAAGAACATTTCTTAGGATGAGTAAGGAAGAAACTATCTAGTTTAACACAAATAACTTTTCCAAGTGAGCTTGTCATTTGAGTTAGGAAGTTCCAACATGAAAATGAGTCTTGCAAACTCCACCTAAATAGCGACATAGAGAAGTCATTATTTGGAGACAAAAATTATGGAGTTCAAGGCTAGAAGACTTCAAGGGATGCATGGAAAAACAAAGAGTCATGATTAAAACTAGCTTCTAATAGTTTTCCTATATAAATTGAAAAGGGAAAAACCCTTAATGAGGCTTCGGTCAACATCAAGGTGGATCACATGTGGAGCTCTAGCTTTGTTAACCTAGTCTCTTAGTGCATGCTTGTAGAGGGGACCCTCCCAAAAAATATCTCATTGAAGTTTAAAAATTTAAGACATTTATAGACACTATACTACTTGGGTCAGGAACAACCACAACTAGAAGTAATTCAAAATTCATACATCATGGAACACCTTGGAAATAAATTTATTATATTATTTGGTTAGTGGAACCACCCTTATCCACCTTCAATCCTTCAATTTTAGCAACAATTGTTGGGTTGGAAATTTGAGACCATTATAAAGGTAAGAAAATTCTTACAATCATGTTAAAATAAGAGCCCTCATTATTAATGTATAAAATTAAAGAAAATTCCTACACAAAGAGGTAGTACAACATTAGAAGGATGCAAAATGACACTAAAAAACTCATTAAAGTTACTTCCATCTCTTTAATAAAAAATAACTAAGCCTCATCTCTTCTCACTTGGCAATCATTTTTTTTCTTTGTAAGTTTTTAAATACTTTATATTCTATTTTCTAAATGTTTGGTGGATTGGAGGTAGTTAAAAATATCTTAAGTTTTCTGGGATAGTCACATGAAGGCAATTTCTCCTAGATTAACCTCCAAAAATCAAACAAAGATTAAGCAAGAAAATACAAAAGTATGCAAAAGATTACTTATTTCTTTAGATCATTATAATGAATGCATTAACTTAGATTATAAATTGTAACATTACATCAAATTGCACTAAAGTGGTGTTTAGTTATCTTAATAAAGTAAGGTGAATGTATCTATTCAACCAAATTTTTAATTTTGAATTTAAAATGAAAGGGGACACATGTTCATGTGATAATGGGATCCACCCTTGTGACTATAAAATTTTCCTCATGCTCATCTAGATGGAAATCAAATAAATAGAGGAGTATGCATAGATAAGTGTGATAAATAGGTAAATAAGAATAATGTATAGGAGTGTGATTAATCAAATGGGGTAGAGATAATTATATATAGATAAATGTGTATATTAATGGATAAAAGGCTAGGAGAATGCTTCCAACTTCACACAAGATCATGTTATGTATCAATATATAAAGTTATCAAGATATCTTTAAAAAAGTAAAATAAATAAATATAAAATTGAGTGGGTAATGCAAAGTTCACCATTACATGTTACCCCCACTTTGAGGTGCATGTGAATATTAAAATGATAACATATCTTAAAAGTATGTAGTACTCACAAATAGACATGCCTAATGTAAATACTCAAAAGTTACACAATTTTCATGTAATCCATATAAAATAATTAAACCTTACAATATGATCATGTGTTTTTGCCTTTTTGTGTATATATTCTTTATAAAATGGGTTTATATAATTAACCTATGTTAATCCACATGTTTTAGCATAGACATATTAGTGATATGATATTCCCTTTGTGATTAGGGAAAATAAGCATTTAAACATTAATTCTAAAATCCTAATAAACTACGAAGCACAATGAAAAGCATGAACACTAAATAAAATGAAATGATATTACTGAATTCATGTGTCCATTGGCTGACCTCCGTAGCCCTTCATTTTTCTATTAAAAGATGCTTGCCCTCATATTCGAATGTAGCCTAAAGTAAATGACAACAAAATGTCAAAGAAAGTATTATCTCAACAACATGTAGTTATAAACTCTAGCTCTCAAAATGGTAAATGACAATGGTATTTATAGAGAGGTGAATGCAAAATGTACAGTCGAGATTAACTAATTTTTAGTTCAATCAATGGCTGAAATTAATCGAGACGAGATGAGATAAGATCAGAAGTGAAAGAGCAAGAGGAAATTAACTGATTTCACAAAAAATCACTTCAGTTTGAGAGGGAAATTGCATTTTGAAATAATGGAAACTTTATCTCATTGCAAGAAGAAAAGGAAAGTTAACTTTTTGATTAAATAGAAATTTAATTCAAAAAGTGAGAAGAAAGATAAGTTGTTTAATTAAATAAAATTTAACTAATTTGTGATGGAAGATGCCAAAAGTGAATAATTAAATAATTGTCATAATTATTTAATTATAGTGGAAAATGACAAATGATTAAATAAATACAAATTTATTTAATTATAGAGGTTAAAGATTTAATGACGTAATTAAATAAATAACAATTTATTTAATTAATCAAAAGAAGACATAGAAGGATAAAATGAATTAATTAAATAATTTAGATTATTTAATTAATAGAAGACTTTGCGACATTAGATAATAATTAAATAATTATGTTAATTATTTAATTATCAAAGATGAAAAAGGGGATTTAATTAATTCACAAGGCTAATGATAAATTTTTAGGTGTCTACATTTGCCTCTCTTTGATACAATGCAATTTATCACATTGTGTCAAAGAAAATTAATCAAAAATGTGCCCCAGTGAAAGAAGGATGAGGAAGGATGATGAGGAGGTAGTGGTATTTCCCCTCGAGAGGACAAGCGGGTTCAAAGAACAAGAGTGTGCTCTTGAAATGGATGAGAGGAATAGGAGATGAAGGAAAAAGTGATAGAGGAAAATAGATAAGGATGATGAAGATGCAAATTAGAAGAAATGTTAGAGCATAAAATATGAATGTTAGCACAGAAAAGATGGATATATATTTTTCTATGCAAGGCTTTGCATTTAATCATCATTGGATGGTAAAACATGAAAAATGGACAACAAACACCATGGTATGACATAGACCAAGGTGTGCAAGGCCATCCATCTATAAAATAGACAGTCGCAAAAAAGGAATTTCCTAACTCATACTAAGGGCAAGGTTTCCCCAATCTTTTTGTCAAAACAAACCACAAACAATGATCAAATAAAAGATGAGTCATGAGACATCATCACTCCTCTAAATATTTCATGGGACATCCTTGAGGTGGCTAGTAACATGAATGAAGAAAATCCAAAAAATAAGACAAAATAGACCAACAAGGTCAACAACCATTCAGATTGTTCACCAATAAGTG
>VDFB02374824.1:0-16773 GCA_007258455.2 Sequoia sempervirens | reverse complement strand
TCACAAACTGATCATTTAGCGCATCTGACAGATAAAGTTGCGCATATAGGTCAAAATAGGCTAGGTCAGAGATTTAGCGCATCTAGGGCACAGAACTGCGCATTTAGGGTTTGGTCCAAAAATGTTAGAGTCGCGCATTTGATAGATAGAATAGCGCATCTGAGGTACAGAGTTACCCATTCAGAGTGCTAGCGCATTTAGGAAACAGTGTTGCGCTTTTGAGAAAAACTTTGGCGCATATGGGTTTTTAGCGCATATGAGTAATAGAGTTGCGCATTTAGGAAATTTTCCCCAGAATAGCCGTTTGCTGAAAAAATAGTGATAAAAATTGCTTCTTTAGTCAATAGATAGATAAATTGTTGGATCATCATGTTGATAGGATAGAAATTTGAATAGAGAACTGATAACTTTGCTTTCCGCGATTGAAAAACAAAGAGTAGATGAGAAATTGATTGATTTGAAGTCGATAACTTTGCTTCTCGCGATTGAAAAACAAAGAGTAAACGTTGTGATAAATTTGCTTTTTGCGATAGAAAACAAATAGTAAAATAGAGATTTAAATTTGCATCCATGATTGAAATACAAACAGAAAAGGATATGTGTTGATAAATTTGCTTTCCTAAAAAGAAAAACAAATAGTAAATGATGATAGAGTAGATTGATTAGTAATGCTGATAGATTGATGTAGCACTTGATATAGATTATTGATATGTTATGTTGGGTGTTGTGATGTTTTTGGACAAAATAGGAGGCTTTCAAAAGCCTCCAGATCAAAGAGCGGTTCCCCTTGTGCTGGAAGCGGATAGGAGAGTTGACACCGGCTGAGTTACAGGTGATTGCAGATTATGGATTGGGGCCACTGTTGACCATGCCGCGAGGTATTCGGGCCAACAGGGGACTGTTGACGGCCTTGGCCAAGAGATGGCATTCCGAGCATAACACCTTCCACCTGCCGACGGGTGAGATGAGTGTGACACCAGAGGACGTGTATCAGATTCTGGGGATTCCAGTGGTTGGAGCCCTTATGGTTTATGACCACAAGGAGATCGGTGGGACAGAGGCATTACAGCGGGTATGTGGCGATTCTGGTATCTATGGGTACTGGATAGACTGGGATGACTTCAGCAGGTATCCAGCTCTAGTAGCAGTATTGGCAGCATTTGTTGGAGGTTTCCTTGGACCAGACCATCGGTCCAAGGGATTTGTCGTGGGGTGGGGGAGGATGCTAGAGTGGATGATCACTCAGCCGCGGAGATTTTCCTGGGGGAGTTGCGTCTTGGCGGATATGTATCATGACCTTCATCGGATTGTATACAGAGGATCCACCAGCCTGGCGAGTGGAGTTACATTATTGCAGATCTGGGCGTGGGAGCACATTGCTGTCACGAGACCATTATGTACCAGGGTGAGACCAGCAGGGAGGCCTTACATATATGCGTATTCTGGTGCAGTTGTCCAGCAGAGGCTGGGCAAGGTAGAGTACTGGCGGTGAGTGCTAGATGATGTGGATGCAGTGATATGGAGGCCCTACACAGACTGCGAGGCATGGGCGACGGATCAGTTAGAGATGTCGTTTGTGTGTAGACCGTGATACCTGATAGGGCAGACACCCTTTATTATTGAGAGGTTTCTGGCACTACGGGTTCTGAGACAGTTTGGTTTTACGTAGGGGATGCCCTAGGGCATTGCTCATTATGGGCGGTGCAAGGGGGATGTAGGATGGGGGCCATGCATTCCCTACCAGGCAGCCTACACAGAGTACACGTCTTTACAGCCTGAGGTATGGGCAGACAGGCTAGACGTATTGGATGCAGAGATGACAGATGACTATGCCCAGTACTTTCATACTCATCCTTTTCCATGGTTCACAGTGCCAGATGAGGCACGGGCTATCAGAGCAATCCCACAGCCAGGAGCAGGGATACAGGGAGGTGTGGCAGGTGGAGAGCAGGCTATGGGTGGAGGGGAGCAGGCTATGGGTGGAGAGGAGGAGGAGGGAGAGGAGAGCGAGGAGAGTGGAGCTGGGGAGGAGGGAGAGGAGAGCGAGGAGAGTGGAGCTGGGGAGGAGAGCAGCTCAGAGGATGGAGATGATGGAGATGACGAGGATGAGCAGAGACATCAGATACTAGACAGTCTTGACAGAGTACAGATTTCTCGGCAGTCCAGATCCGGTGCCAGGTCACAGACGGTGATTAGGGTGACATCCTCGTCCCAGCAGGCACAGATAGATGCATTGCAGGGTCAGGTGCAGACCTTTCAGGGGCAGCAGGCACAGCTTCAGAGTCAGTTGGTGCAGGCACAGAGCATGATAGTGTAGTTACAGGCACAGCTTGCATAGGCACAGGCTCAGGCACAGGCTCAGGCACAGGCGCAGGCACAGGTACAGGTTCAGATATCTTCCTCAGATCCTCAGGTGGCACAGTTAGTAGCGGAGAGGGATACCTTTAGACGGCGGGCACAGGAGGCTGAGGGTGTAGCACAGAGGTTGATGGGTATCGTAGAGAGTACATCCCTACGAGAGGCCATTGCAGAGGGATTCGAGGCAGCCAGAGAGGCAGAGTACTACAGAGTTCATTACGAGGAGCTATGCCCTCCTGAGCGGCGAGAGCCATATCCCAGATCACACAGCCGGACAAGGACCCAATCCTGTACATCGACACACGGCAGAGAGGTTACCGGGCCTCGACGGGATCCTGATGCAGGGACCAGCGGCAGGCCACCTCCTTCTGGACCAGCTCCGTCAGGGGCATCGACCAGTTAGCCATTTTTGGGCTTGATTCATTATGTATACTGTGTTTTGATCATGTATGATGTATTTATGTTATGACCTTTTATTAGTTTCATTGGATATTTGGACATTTGTATTATTTTGATGAGTGATGATATGCAGTGGCGGTATTTCAGATGATGTTATGTTCGTGCATTTATGATATGATATGGATATGATGTTTATGCATGTATGTTATGAGATGGATTTTGATATGCTTTTATTACATGTGCGGACTAATCCATATAATGCAGGATGATCCAGTGATTATGATGTGTATGCAATAATTTTGTGATGATGTATGTATATATGTGAGATGTTAATTTCTTTTTGAATTTTCCATGTATGAAATGCATCGTGATATGGTAGAAAATGAATGTGGTATGAATGGTAATATGGTAAAATGATATGTAAAATGGTAACATGATAATAAAATGATAAATGTGGATGGTAATGCAACGGTATGAGATGATAAAATGATAAATGAATGATGAAACGGTAAATGAATAATGGAATGATAAATGGTAAATGATAATGAAAAATGAAATGAAAAAATGGTAAATGGATGATAAAGAATAAATGATGAATGAAATGATAAATGATAAATGGATGATAAAGAATAAATGATAATGAAAAATGAAATGATAAAATGGTAAATGGTAAGGAAATATTAATGGTAATGATATGAAATGATAAAATGATAAATGAATGAAGAATGATAAGATGATATGAAATGAATGAATGCAATGAATTAAATGTCCAAATGTCCTCGACGAAAAGGTCAAAACTTAATAACAACCATTTGAATACCTTCATTCAGCCCTTCGAAATACGGATATGAATCCAATATGCAGATGTATACAATGATCTAATGAACATGCAACTATATGAAACTAACTAGTTTGTTGAGCCTGTTATAAGCCTTCTTGAATCATCATAGAACATTTAAAATGTTGGGAGTATGTACAAGCATCAGAGGGGAAATTAGCGCCAATGATGACCAGAGTACAACTTTCATGAATTTTGATATAGCAAGCGAACACAAGCATCGAGGTATAATTGAACCGAGATGACCTGAGCATTTTTTGCATAAACAGACAAAGATTAACCACCGTTCTGATGCAAATGTGGAACTATCATTGATGATATTTGCTTTGAGCGCCATGTCCTTTGACATATTTGCATCAGATTGGGCTGTTAACCTCAAGACAGCAGACAAAGAAAAATCATTCTCGTTCCTTGCTACTCTAGTGCAGTACATCATTGAGTATGCTCCCGAGTAATGATATCGAAAATCAAACAACTTTTAATCAAACATGTAATACTGTGAATGCATACATTATTCAGATATTTGGATCATCCAATAGACAAATGATATGATATCTTGCTGAAAAGTGTGTCATGATCGGATAACATTGACAAAGGAGTTTGTTGTTTGTTGGTATGCTCGTATTGCTATGTCATGGTCTAGCTGTTTTGGTATGCTCTGAAAGTTAAGTGCCCCCAGTTGAGTTTTTGCCTTATTGATTGACACAACTAGCGGAAAGGAATATGTACAAACGATCAAGCCATGGTAAGACGTTTTAACTCTCTAGGCAAATGGCGGCAGGATGGTGCGATTAATGACCTCAAGATGCGGAAAAAGATGCAGAAAAAAGGGAAGCTTTGAAAAGATAAGGTGCAAAACAGGAACTAATAGATGGAGAGATACAGATAGCGTCTGTTTGCCAGATTTTCACTATCTGTATTTATTGCTTTTTTTTTTTATATTTTTTTTTTGGATTTTTCCGCCAATGACCGGCCTCGCTTACCGTGTTTTCACCCCATGACATCTCTTTGACTTTTCGTACTTTCGTTCGCCTTTGATTTTTTGGATTTCTTTCGTGACTTTTTCATCGCTTTTGTATTTCTCGTGACTTTTTCTCATGCATTTTGTATTTCCTTTCCCGTGACTTCCTTTTTCTGCTGTTTTTGCATTTCTTCAGGACTTTTTCTACTATTTTTGTATTTCTTCAGGACTTTTTCTGCTGTTTTTGTATTTCTTCAGGACTTTTTCTGCTATTTTTGTATTTTTTCAAGACTTTTTCTGCTATTTTTGTATTTCTTCAGGACTTTTTCTGACTTAAACATAATACTTCTTAAGATGTATACTGTTGATGGGTTCATCCACAGGCTCCGTACAAATTTGTATGCCCCGATCCGAATCGCAACTACAAGGGCCTAACCACTCGGGTTCAAACTTTCCTTTCTTTTCTTATCTCGTTGATTACGCCGTCTCCTCTTCAATCCAGATCACCCACCGAAATGTAATGTGGCTTGGACTTTATGATTATGGTTTCTGCGACATCATCCGCTGATATGCTTTTAAATGGTCTGCTGCTCTCTGTCTCTTTTCATCTAAAAGTTCTAACTCTTGGAGTCGGGAAACTCTGTAGTCCTCCTCTGTTATGAGACCTTTCAGTGATACTCTTAAGGAAGGTATTTCTACCTCTAAAGGTAGTATGGCTTCTGCTCCATAGACGAGGGCAAAAGGTGTTGCTCCTGTTGGCATTCAGACACTAGTTCTGTAAGCCCACAAGGCGGGATTGAGTTGAACATGCCAATCCTTCCCTGAGTCATTGACAATCTTCTTCAAAATCTTTAGTATGGTTTTGTTTGAGGCCTCTGCTTGGCCATTCCCTTGAGGATAGTAAGGCGTGGAATATCTGTGTTGAATATGAAATCTTTCACAAAGTTCATCAACATCCTGATTTTTGAATGGTCGACCATTATCTGTAATAATGGCATTAGGAATACCATATCGACAAATAATGTAGTTGAGAATGAAGGATGAGATCTGTTTTCCAGTGACTTTAGAGAGAAGTACTGCCTCAATCCACTTAGTGAAATATTCCATTGCTGTGATGATGAACTTATGCCCATTTGAAGAAGAAGGATGAATTTTGCCCACTAGATCTAACCCCCATTGAGAGAATGGCCAGGTGGGTGTAAACGAATGAAGTTCGTGTGCAGGAGCATGAATAAGATTCCCATGAATCTGACATTTTGAGCATGTTTTAGCAAAGGTAAATGATTCCCTTTCCATTGTAGGCCAGTAGTAACCCATTCTAATCAATTTTTTGGATAAGGTTAGTCCACTCGAATGAGTACCACAAATGCCCCCATGAACTTCCTGTAAAGCTTTGTCAGATTCGTCACGTTCAAGACATCGAAGTAAAGTACCATCAAGACCACGGCGATAAAGGGTATCAGCGATAAGGGTATATCGAGAGGATTGTCGGATAAAGTTACGTTTTTGGTTGCGGGATAAGTCAGGTGGTAATATATCGTCTTTTAGGTATGCATAAATCTTGCCATACCAGGGTGAATCGGATCCTACTAGGTGGCAGATAATTTGGCTTTCAGGTGTGTCATAGGCAGGTGTAAATAATTGTTCCACCAGAAATTCATAGCGATTCTGTTTGTCTGGGAGTTGTATCAATGAGGCGATCGTAGCCATAGCGTCGGCTGCTTTGTTGTCAATCCTTGGAATTTGTGTGAACTGAATGTCCACAAAATACTTCTTGAAGTCATCAATCATCTTCTTGTATGGTAACAACTTGTCATCTTTAGTCTGATAATCATCATTGATTTGATTAATGACTAGTTGTGAGTCACCATAAACTTGTAGCTCGGTAATCCTCCATTTCAATGCTATTTTCAGTCCAGTGATCAGTGCTTCATATTCGGCTATGTTATTGGTGCATGGAAACATTAACCTATAGGACCTAGGAATGGTATGCCCTTGAGGGGTGACGAAGAGAATGCCTGCCCCCGAGCCATGTTGGGTAAAAGAACCATCAAAGTATAAGGACCATGGCTGCTTAAAGTCTGCTGTGAAGACATCAGCATCTGGAAATTCAATGTGTAAAGGGTGCTCTATTTGGAGAGGAGTGTCTGCTAGTTGATCCGCGATAACCTGTCCTTTGATTTCTTTGCGATCAACATAGTGGATGTCGAACTCACTCAAAATCATGATCCATTTTGCTAACCTTCCTATTAGTGATGCTTTACTTAGTAGATACTTGAGTGGATCAATTTTGGAAACCAGCTTAATTGTATGAGTTAGCATGTAATGTCAGAATTTCTGGGAAGCAAAGACGACTGCCAAACAAGCCTTCTCAATGAAAGTGTAACTAAGCTCATGACTTGTCAATGTTCTGCTGATGTAATAAATTGCCCGTTCTTTCCCTTCATAGTCTTCTTGTGCTAATAATGCTCCCAAAGATGTCTCGGTTGCGGCAATATACAGAATCAATGGTTTGTCTGGATTTGGTGGTACAAGAACTGGTGGATTCATCAAGTACTGCTTGATTTGTTGAAATGCCATTTCACATTTATCATCCCATCTAAAAGGAACATTCTTATGTAGGAGATGTGTGAATGGTAGACTTTTGTCAGCCAATTGTGCAATGAATCTGTGGATAGACTGGAGTCGCCCTTGTAAGGATCTCAACTGACTAATGTTCTTTGGGGGAGGCATCTCCATGATTGCGCGAACTTTAGCAGGATCTACTTCAATTCCCTTTTCTGAAACAATATATCCTAACAGTTTTCCAGATGTGACCCCAAAAACACATTTCTTAGGGTTTAAACGAACTTTGAATTTCTCCAATCTGGTAAATATTTTAGATAGTATCTCCAAGTGTCCTTCTCTGGTGTGTGATTTTGCCAATATGTCATCTACATAATCTTCCATGAATGTGTGCATCATGTCATGAAAGATCATAGTCATAGCTCTTTGATAAGTAGCTCCAGCATTTTTCAAGCCGAAAGGCATGACATTCCAACAATATGTTCCCCACGGACAAGTGAAAGCTGTTTTCTCTTGGTCTTCTGGTGCAATCTTGATTTGGTTGTAACCCGAGAAACCATCCATTAATGAGTACATGGCATGGCCTGCTGTTAGATCAACTATAGTGTCGATACTTGGAAGCGGAAAGTCATCCTTTGGGCAAGCTTTGTTAAGATCTCTGAAATCAGTGCATACTCTTACATGTTTGTCTGGTTTTGCTACTGGTACAATATTGGAAATCCATTCGGCATAGTCAATTGATCTTATAAAACCTGCATCGAGGAGCTTCTTGAGTTCTTCTTTAACCAATAGTGCAATATGAGGATTCATCTTTCTGAGTTTTTGTTTTACTGGTTTGGCTCCTGATTTGATAGATAAATGATGCATAATGAGATTAGGATCAAGGCCGGGCATATCTGCATATGACCATGCAAAATTGACTTGATTTTCCTTGAGAAAATTCATGAACTCTGGGATTTCTTTAGCTGTCATTGATTCAGCTACCTGTAGGATCCTTGGATTATCTGTAGTTGTGACGTTGATTTCCTTTGTAGGCTTAGCCAAGATGGATGATCGCTCATGATAGAGTGTCAAGAGTCCCATCAGATGGTGCCTCAAAAAGGTTTTCACCATCTGATACGCTCTTTATTTTGTCTTTTGCTTGATCTAGTACTGCCAGATTCTGGTTTTCACCACTAGACCATTTATCTTTATTTTCATTTTTGCAGCTAGGAGACTTGACACTCTCCTGATTAAAGACTTCATACCGAAAATCACTAGTGGAACAATTATTTACATCATCGGCGGAAAGGAAGTTTATGATAGCTTTGTCGTTTGGAAAAATAGGTATATCCATAGGTTTGGTAAGATCCCAGTCAATGAGATCAGGATGGATTAATGGTAGGACGTCATCCGGTTGTGTAAAATTGGCGATGGTTAGGGTCAAGACAGAGTTATCGGTAGGATCCGAGGTATGAGATAGGTCAATGATGGGACTATTCTCCTGATAATCTTGTTTGTTAAAATCCGACTCAGTATCACTAGACTCATAGTTGCTTTGTGGTTCAGATTCTTGTGGTTGGGATCCTGAACCTTCTCCTTTGATTAAAGCGGGCGTATACTTATGTATGACATCTACCTCTTTGTCTCTCCAAAATTTGTTATCATGGATGGTATCCCATTCATATTCAGCAGAATCTGTGTCAGAGTTATTTTCAATGTAATTCAGGACTGATACCAAACATGTTTCATTCTTATCGGAACCTTCTTGCAGTGTAAAAACATTACCTTGGGATTGTTTAGATTGGGTAGCCTCATAGCCTATTCCAGTTTTATCATATGCCGCAAGTCCTGGAAGATGGATAGGCTCAACTACGCCTTCTTTTCTCTTTCCAAGAGGACCATTATCATATCCCATCTTTTGCATGATAGAATATCCTTTCCCATATTGTTCTGTTGGTAAGGTGACGTTTAGAATTGCGTCCTCTTCATCTTTATAGAGCCAATCTAGAATCGCTGTGTCCTCAGGATCTCCCATGGGAAATTTTTCTTTGATAAATTGTCCATTGAACTTGGTAGTGGGCTCTGTTTGTACCTGTGTTGATGTTGATGCTGCTGATATCTGTTGTGGTGTAATAGAAGGTTTTCCATGTGATCGAGGAGATGTAGGTAGATTAGCAAGACAAAGGGAATATTCCCCAACTCCACTTTCCTTGAACTGTAGTTTCTTGTCAAAGCTTTTAGTTAACTGACTGACGTGTGTAGCATGTTGAGAAGAAGCATCAGCAAGTGCTTCTCGATTATTCGAACCAAAGTATCTTGATGAGCTTTGACATTGGCACAAGTTTGGGCATTTGAGTTATCAGCTGGTATAGTGATTTCCTGTCCATCATACGGAAACTTAAGACATTGGTGGTAAGTGGACGGAACAGCTTGCATCTCATGGATCCAAGGATGACCCAACAAGATATTGTATGCAAGATCTCACTCTAAAACTTGGCAAAAGGTATTTTTGATAACAGGTCCCACTCTGATTGGTAGCATGATTAGACCTTTAGATGTTCTCTCCTCATCGTCATAGGCTTTAATGGTAATCTTCCTTCTAGGATCAATGGAGTCTTCGGCAAACCTAATGCTTGAATCACCTTCAAAGTACATATATTTAGACCAGCCCCTCCATCTATTAGAACACGTTTGACACAGAATTTGTGGATCATGACCTCTAAGTATAATGATGAATTGTGGGGATGAGTTAGGGAAACATCATCTTTGTCTGAGAATGAAAGGCATGTGGGGGAGGACAAATGTCCTACCATGGTTTGAAATCGATTCACATCCAAATCCGTAGATACAGTCGTTTCAACGAGGGTTTTATCTAAAATTTCCCTATGTGCAGGGGAAATCTTCAGAAGTTCAAAAATGGAGATTTGAGCTGGAGTTTTTTGAAGTTGGTTAACTAAGTCGTATTGGTGTTGAGGAGAGGTCTCATTGGATTTTGAAGAGGTACCTTTCAAAACAACCTTAGCTTGTGCTCTTGTTGTGACATTTACTTGTCCATTGTCTACTTTCTCTTTGATTTTTATGACGTTGACTCGCTCATCGTCCGTATAGAGGTGACGGATTACATTATCATCAATTTGGTTCACAGTTTTGTCAGAAGATTCTCCCTTTTGATAATTTGGTAGAGGATTTCGAAATGCTTGGTGATCTTCGTTGGATTTTTGCTGTCCTTCTACTGTGATAATGCCCTTGTCAATGAGATCTTGAATAGCATGTTTCAAACCTTGACAGTTGTTTGTATGATGACCTCTGCACCTATGGTAGTCACAAAAATAGGCTTCGTTCCATGATGGAGGTTTTACATTAGGTTCGTAATTGCGTTGTGGGGGTAACATAAGGACGTTCTTTGCCATGACCTCTTTGAAAGCCGATTCTAAGGATTGTCCTAGTGGAGTAAAAGTTCTTTTATTGGAGAAGAATGGAAAGCGTTGTGGTTTCGTGTTTGAGGTATTCCCTGAAGTGTTGTTGTTGTTGTTGTTGTTCTAGTAGTTTTGGTTGTTGGCAGTCCCTTGATTATAGTTCGTTGGAGGGGGATGATTGTTTCCTTGATTTGTGACTGAATTGACATGGTTGTAATTATTGTTACAAGGAGTGTTCAAGGTAAATGGCTTCGTCGTGATATGATTTGCATCTACAACACCATCGTTTACAACATTCTTGTTGCGGGTCCAAAACTTAGACTTGTCCTGATTGTTGTAATGGTTAGATGAGGCAGGGTTGTCCCTATCAAGTTTTATGGTCCCTCTTTTGACCAAAGCACTTTCGATGGTGATGGCATCCTCAATCAATTTCTCAAAGGAAGGTGGACAGTGTAGATTTAAACGATAACTCATTTCTGAGTTGAGGCTATTGATGAAAGTAACCATTTTCTCCTTTTCAGGGACATGACGGGGGTACCTAGCGAACATTCTCCTCCATCTTTGAAGAAAGGTAGTGAAAGATTCCCCAGGTTTTTGTGTAACTTTGCAAAGATCAATCATGGTGATCTGGTGTTGAACGTTGTAGGAGTATTGTTTTATGAACAAATTCATCAGTTCCTCAAATGTTCGAATAGGAGGTGTAATCTTAGATAACCATTCCATAGAGTTGACTCCAAGGCTTCGAGGAAATAATCACAATAAATATGTATCTTCATGGGCAAATTCCAATGTCATGTTTCGAAAGTCTCTGATATGGTCAACTGGGTCTGATTTTCCATTATAACAATCAAATTTGGGGATTTCACAGTGTTTAGGAAATGGAATCATGTTGAGACTTCTATCAAAAGGATAAGGACATATGTCATCCAAAGTGTACTTCTTGGTTGCAGTTCCTCCTCGTAACTCTTTGATTTCTCCCTGCATTTCTCTGAACTCTTTTTTGAAGGAGGCGTATTCAGATAGGGATGGCTCTTCCTCGGTGGTTTTTAATTTCTCAGTATCAAAGTCTTTAGGCAATTTAGCTCCTTGATCTGCTAGAAAAAGAAAGTATTTCTCTTTGTCACGTTGTATAATCTTTTCAAGGGCTTTAAGAAACTTGGGATTTTGTTCTGCCTCTCTAAGTTCAAGTTCGTTGTCTTGTTCATCATCACTACCTATAGGAGTTTTGTTCATGTTTTTGTTCTTAAGTATCGAACTTTCCTCTCTGTCAGCCATATTGTTGTTACTGAAAAGGGGATTGCGACTTACACTAAAAAGAGGACTATCTCGTTCACCCTCTTCTTGAGGTGTTTCTCCTGCTTTGTTGTGTTGAGATCTCGTAAAAATAGGCATATGTAAGAAATCCTTGAATATGATCGAGGGTCACTGAAGGATCTGATTGGGACGCGTTGAATATTCAATTGAAGGTTGTGGTACGTTCTCAAACTGAAGAGGTTGATTCAAATTATGACGTTGAGATAATGCTAATCTTTGATAATAAGCTTGGGTAGCCAAAGGTTCTACAGCATAATCGTCAGTGAATCCCCTAATGTAGTCTTGGTATCTATGGAGGAATGTGCGATAATGGAGCAAGACATCTCGACTCTTATACAGGAATTCTCTACGATCTAAAGTCTTCTTGTAACTTAAATTTGTTTTGGGCTTCTTGATCCTATTGAAAACTGATTTCTTGGTGAACTTGGTTGATTTCCACTTTCTTAACATGGGAGTAAAATCTTAGAAAGTCGGGTCTGTGACAAAAACCTAAAAGCGCTACTCTGTTTCCCAAATGCGCTACAGAAAAAGTCAAATGCGCTGGCGAAATAGTCAAATGCGCTTCAGAAAATCTTAGATGCGCAGAAATAGAGCACCAATGCACAGTAGAAAATCCTAAATGCACCGAAACAGAACATAGATGCGCTAGAACAGAGCTTAAATGCGCTGCATTTTTCCCCTAGATGCGCTAAAACAGTTTTTCTAGGACAGTTTTGACCAGTTTTCAGCTGAAATTTGTCATGTTTGTTCTTGGATGATCCTTTATCTGAATTAATGTTTTGAAAGCACAACAAACAGTCTGATTTAAGTTGATTCGTAACCAAGCACAGAATAAGACAAGCACAACCTAGGTTAGACCAGGACAATATCCGCTAGACTCCACGTGGGTTTCCCCAACCGCATATCAGTAGCGTGTGAATCCAGAAGCTTGGCTGCACGGGCTCCCCCTTACAGTGCACTCTCTTCTTAGGCCAACCAAGCTTCCAACCCCCATGAAACTCCCATGGTGAGCTGATCACCTCTACTATTGACTGCAAAAGTGTGGAAGGCTTCACACCGACCGGTGCTGGACTAGCAAATAGAAGGTTTTTGGCTTTCTAAACAATGGTATTTAGTTCGGGACCCCCGTTCGAGTGGCCATACATGGGGCAAGAGATTAATCACCATTAAGGTGGCACTCCAGCCTGAAGAGGTTAAGCTCAACATGGTTTAAGGGAGTACAACTCCATCCGTATGACACATCTGCACAAGCAACCTTAGGTTTTCCCTTAAGGTTTACATTTGAGACACCGGGTTTGTGGGTGGCTTGGCTTCTCAGCCCAAGTGCCGCTTGAGTCTCTCAAGGTGAGTACTTTTTCCCTTAAGCAGGCCCAATTCTAGAGTCAATAATCGCTTTCGCACCTGTGATTGCACAAGTGCTAAGGGGAGAGGATACTTGATTATCAAATTAGGTTACATAGGAAAAGTGGTCCAGCTCGATCACCTAGTTTGCACAAGGTGAGAGCATAATCACCTTACCACTTTCAAGCATACCACAGAGTAGATGATTCATTTTATGTGCACTAAAATCAAATGATTTAATCTATGGAAGATGTTGTCAATGTATATGTCTATTTTATCCGTATTGATAAAAGGTGTGGTGGCTACCCTAGATTGATTCATTTTAAGCCCAACATAAAATGAAAGAAATTCATTCGTTGGTATACACGACTCGTAATCTCAACATAATTCCGTATGTGAAGATCCGTCTCGGACGTAAATGTAGACCAAGCACAACTCGTTACAAATGCGCCTAAAATAGAACAATGCGCCTTCTCACTCCATGCGAAACAGAAACTACATGCGCTATTCTAAATGCAGAGATTTTTTTTTTAATTTTTTGATACAACTTAAAATGTGCTAAAGTATGTCCTAAATGCGCTAACTAAAATACTAAATGCGCTACAGAAAATGATGGATGTGCCACTTTGTTTCCCAGATGCGCCGCACAAATGACCAGATGCTCCGAAATAGAGCCTAGATGCGCCGAAATACCTGCAAAAGAAAATTTCCTGAATCTTCCAAAAGGTGCTGCCGAATGCCAGAAAACCTGTAAGCAAACCTGCAAGAAAGAAGTCTAAAATCGGGGCATAGGCCCCACGGTGGGCGCCATTTAATGTGTGTGTGAAAATTAAGTGCATAAACGAATTAGAACCAGTTCAAACACACCAATAGAACATTATAACAAAAACATAAATATAAAAGGAATAGAGAAGTGCAAACTCAGTATCCTGTTTCCGTTGTCGTCCTATCGTCCTCTATCTTTAGTGTTTTTGTAGATTCCAGCCTTGTGTTCTCAGATTAGTGGCTAGGCTCAACAAACTGTCTTCCTAAAGAATGAGATTTTGCTATGATATGAATGCATGATTAAGCTATGATAATGATTTTAGCTAAGAAACTTGAAATAAACATGATGCTATGATAAATGAATACTAAATGAATTAAATGCATAAACTCTACTTAATTGTCTATTATCAATGTTTGGATTCACACAGGTATTTATAGGACTTTCTGAATGATTCTGATTGGCTGTCTCGATTGACGGTTGTGATAATTCCTGGCAGATCAAATGGCTAAAGATAGATGAAATTGAAGGAGAAGATAGAAGAACCCTAGAAACAGATTTTTCTATTTTATTATGAAAGAGGAAAAAGAAGAGAAGATAAGAAAAAAAGAAAGATTAAAAGCTGATAAATAAATGAATTTAAAAATTCAATTATTTATTTGTGGAGGACATTCAACTTTTCTTAATTAAATAAAAATATTTAATTAAGCTTTTAAAAGTAGAAGAAAGTTTGTGATAAGAAAAGAGCTTTAATCATGTTTTATTGAAAAAAGCAGAATATCTCATAATTAAATAAAATATTTAATTATGATATGAGAAGATTGCACAATTAGGTTAAAATACCTAATTTTGGATTGGAAAGAAAACATAAGATATTTTTAATTAAATAAAATTTATTTAATTAACGATGAGTGAAATTAACAATTAAAACATTTAATTAATTAGAAGAATTAAATAGAAGAAAGGGAAATATTTAACCCTAATTAAATCAAAAGATCAATTTAAAAAAAAAAAAAAAAATGTTTAAATAAATAGAATGTATTTATTTAATTAATTAAGAGGACATATGAAAATAATTAAATAAAATAAATTTATCTAATTATGGAAGATAAATAAGATGAATGAACAATATAATTAAATTAATTAAATTTAATCATATGTAGAGGACTTTAGAAAATTAATTAAATAATAAATATTTAATTAATTGCTAGGATTATATACATGACCATTTTTATGCGTATACAGTCCAATCAGTAGAGTCAAGGGAACAATAAATGCTCATTCACTCCATTGGGAGAATCTTTAAGTGTTGTCTTCAATAGGCTCCTCCAAGTGAGCTATCCAGTCACTTATCCTATGACCAAGCCTTTCGATGAGTCTAAACCAAAACCCACCTGGTATAGAGAAAATGAATATTGTGATATTCACAAAATTAAAGGTCATTTCACAAACAAGTTTTAGGGACTCAAAATATATATCCAAGATCTTATAGATCGAGGAGACATAGTAGTGGATGCTAATCAGGCGACATCATCTAATGCCCAACTATAGATATATCAAAATTCTCTCCTAAAGCACAATCAGGGTGCCAGTACATCCAATGCCAATCTTAGGTCAAACAATAACAATAATCAAAATAACATCGTGAACAATGTCAACTATAAAAATGTACCCAATAACTATGATGGTATAGTTATGTACATTCGCTAGGTGGATCCTCACGTATGCATGATTTGTGTTAAAGGAAAAGACCCACAATGTGTTGTTACAACCCATTGCACCTACATAACCATTCTTGGAGCTTCCACATCAGCCTAGCCAGCTCATGTGAGCTCTCAATACAATATTATTGATCACCTTGGAAAGACTCGCACTCAAATATCCATTTTGGATTTGCTTAAGTCTTCCCCTATTCATTAGGAAATCCTTACCAAAGATTTCTAGGATACCCATGTGCCTAATGATATAGATCCTACTCAATTCCAAGCCTTGGTAGGACATTTTTCATCCACATATTAGTTGGGCTTCAGCCAAAATGATATTCCTTCCATCGATTCAAATCATAACCGTCCCCTTCACATCGAGGTCCTTGTAGCCCATCATAAAGTAAAAAGGGTCTTGTAGATAATGGCTCTACCCTTAACCTTTGTACATTGAAGTTCATAAAATAGGTAGGCTACACCCATGCAGATTTGAATAACTAGGTTATCACCATCAAAGCTTATGACAACGTAGAATGAGACTCCAAAGGAATCATTTGTCTTCCCATTCAAGTTGTCCCTATTGTGTAGTATACCACCTACCATGTCCTTGATCTAGACCTTCCATACAATCTCCTCCTTGGATGCCGATGGATCCATGCCATGCAAGCTATCATGTCCAGTTACCATCAATGCCCAAAATTTTCATTTAATGGAATGGAAGTAACCATACATGCTAATTCACAACCTTTTGAGTATTGTCACACATTGGAAGCTTCATTCCCTCACTCTCACTACTATCCAAGAGTTGAAGTGGGGGAACCTCAAGCATCATCTTCCAATCCATCTTCTAATCTATCATCCACCATATCATCCATTCCATCCTCCACATCTGAATCCACAATCACCAAGGTCTAGATCATAGATAAAAATTGTTGGGAGTACGAGATGCACATGACTCTAAATGTGGCAACCATGCCACCATCTCATAGTACTTATTGCCAACCTTCTCAGTCCACACTAAAGGAAGAAGAGAAAACAATAACACTCAATTCTAAGAATGTAGGGTCTAGAACTTTCTAATCTCCTGGAACATGACAAGATCAACCAGATGATGATATCATTCAGTGGATATA
>VDFB02374823.1:0-55132 GCA_007258455.2 Sequoia sempervirens | reverse complement strand
AAGAATCCACCATTAAATCAACCAACCTCAAGCGAGAGCATTCTTCAAAACAAGAAACCCTAATTTCACCTTCCAAGTAGCCTACGGGTCTCCGAAATAGGCCAACGGTCACTGGAAAGATCATGCTCAAGAAGGGAACATTACAAAGTATCTCAACAATACATAGCAATTTACTGTCCCCGACTACAAATGACAAGATACATATATAGATGGCCGAGGTTGGTTGGGATACCAACCGTCAGCAACTCTTCCTAACTACCTGCCCGACAACTAATCCAACTTTTACTTTAAACTGTGCATGTATTATTTAAACTATTATTATTTATTCCCAGTACGACCGACTACAACATTTATTTAATTAGTACAGTCGATTACAATATAATTATTTATTAACATGGCCGTCTACATACCCATCCCTTTTTTTTAATTTTAAAATGTGTTTTTTTTAATAAAAACTTATGTCAAAATGTGTTGGGTTGAAGGGGATGACTAGGCATCCCCCGGCTGTCCTAGGAACGACTAGCCATCACGTAATGTCCCTTGTACATTAAGGGGCACTTCCGAAACGTTTTTCCAAAAAATGTCAAGAAAGGGGGATGAAAAGGGGGCGTTTCCTAAACGTAAATGCATCCCCAATACATCCCCTGTAGGAAACAAGGCTTATAGAGTAGGGGATATGTCCTCAAGGAGCACTACAACATACTTTTCTAACTAAAAACTACAAGTCTACCAGCTTATCTTATTGCTAATCCTACACTAACAGTCCATTCATTAAATAGCTATGGATTGAAAAAGGGGTCATGACACAAATCTGACTCTAGGTCGCAAACCAAGAAGTTTTAATATATTTTATAACCAAATGCATGAGGAGAGTGAGTGTGAGGCCAAAAATGAATATCCTCCAATTTAAATATTAAGCTCAACTCGGAACCAAGGTTAATTCATGACATAGTATGGCAATGTATTTCTTGGATTTTGCAGTTAGAAAACCCTGGAACTCACTATATATCAATATTGTCCAACTTATGTCTTAAGTTGTGTACTGTCTTCAATTACATTTGTGGGGATCTAGCAGGAAATATTTAAGCATTTCAATATTTGAATTTTGTATCAAAACACCACTTTAAATACAAGACTGACAAAAAATTTGGCAAACCCTTGTTTACACAACACAAACAATTAAATACAAAAGTATGCATATCAAAATGTGAACGTATTCCCATAGCCCCAAATATCTTTTACCCAAACTTCAAGGCTAGGACTACCATTAAGCAACATACATGACCTTCCACATGTCTCAGTGATGGCCTGCCACAGGGAGAAAATGATCAGAATCTCGTAGCAGCAAAAATTTTTTGGGGAAAAGATCGAAAAACCAAAAGTATAATATTTTTTGAAAAAATGGGATTTAAAACAACACGTAAAAAAAATTAGAACAAGAGAATAAAACTATTTTTTTTTTAAATTGAAAGGCATTTCCATAGCATAGAGATATAGAGAGCAAATAAAATAAAGAGTTTAACTAATGAATTGCAGAAAATAGATTTTTGTAGTTTACATTCATATCGCTGATTACATTGTATTGTTGTTCAACGTCTTTCAAACTCAAAGCATTACTTCACATTGCAAAACTAATAACTAGATGCTGATAGATGACAAAATTTCAATTACAATATATTTTTTTACAAAGTCAACCTAAGCAGTTATGCAATTACTTCACATTGCATAACTAATAACTACAAGCAGCTGCCAATTGCATTTGCTTGTCATGGCATTCAATGAGACCACATTTCTTTGAGGCATTTTTTCAAACAGTTCACTGCCTTGTCTATGCTACCACATTTTTCATACATGTCTACCAAAGCATTTTATCAAACAGTTCACTGCCTTGCTGCTATGGCTCATTTTTCATACATGTCTACCAAAGCATTTTATCAAACAGTTCACTGCCTCGCTGCTATGGCTAAAAGCCTAAAACAGGTGCTTTCGAAAAGCTATGGATGCTTGGAACAAATCTATCAAAGCATAATAGTAAGCAATAGCATAGACAAGGCAGTGAACTGCTTGAAAAAATGTGTCAAAGAAATGTGGTCTCATAGTGATGGAATGCCATGACAAGCCATACCTCAAAAAAATGTGGTCTCATGGTGATGGAATGCCATCACCATGATAACTTGTCATGGCATTCCATCACCATGAGACCACATTTCTTTGAGGCATTTTTTCAAACCGTTCACTGCCTTGTCTATGCTACCACAAAGCATTTTATCAAACAGTCCACTGCCTTGCTGCTATGGCTAAAAGCCTAAAACAGGTGCTTTTGAACATTCTATTGATGCTTCACAAAAATATATCAAAGCATAATAGTAAGCATAGACAAGGCAATGAACTGTTTGATAAAATGCCTCAAAAAAATGTGGTCTCATGGAATGCCATGACAAGCAAATGCACAGACAAGGCAATGAACTGTTTGAATTGTTTGGTAACTGTAGACATGTATGAAATATGTGGTAGCATAGACAAGGCAGTGAACTGTTTCACAAAATGCCTCAATTTCAAAGACATGTGGTCTGTTCGATAAAATAGACAGGGCAGTGAACTGTTTAGAAATGTGGTCTGTTTGATAAAATAGACAAACCAATGCATAGACAAGGAAATGAGATGCCTACTTGTAGGCTTGTAGCCGAAATCGTGGCCCACAGGTGCTTGAAATTGCCAGCAGCAGCAGCAGCAGAAATTGTGGGAGCTTCAAATTGCGAGCAGCAGAAATGAGTGGCCCAGAAATCACCTCCAAAACATGCCTGACGCTGACGTGCAGGTGGACTAAATAGGGTTTCGGCACAAAAAGAGGGTTTTTTTGGCACAAAAATCAGTGCGATTTTATCCACATTTTTTTGCAGGTCTTAAACGTGTTTTGGCAATTTTGCAGTTTGAAACGGGAAAAATCGTTGACCAGAAGGTCAACGATTTTTTCAAAAAATCGGGGAAAATATCTTCCAGCCTGCCACTTTTTAAAAATTGCAATTAATCGGGATTTTTTGCAGATTTATGCTTCTATGGTTCGGATATAATGACTAAAGGAGTTTCTATAAGATGCTGTCAACCAACTAATGACTCTCATCTACAAAATGAAAAAGCTGGAAGGTTCAAGATGCAATACCTTGAATTTAACAAGTTCAGACCATGTAAGATTAGGAGAAGCAAGGCAATATCAGTTTGTGTCCCTGGACACATAATAGCCTAGCCAATCATATTAATAATAAATTGCTTACATGCTTGAAAACATCTGCATAAGACACTAATTTGATCCCAGATAGATTTATTCATTATCTTTATGAGACTATGTATGAAAATGCTTGTTAGTAACACTGTTGATAGTGAAATCTTCAGAGAGCCACTCATATTGATAATAAATTACTACCTATCACCAAACATCTGCATAAGACATTAATTTGATCCCAGGGAATATTATTATATTTCTTTGCTGTCTTATAAGACTCTGTATGAAAATGCCCATTAGTCAGACTGGTGATGGTGAAATCTTCAGAGACCTTATTATGTTCAATAAGAAGGATGCAGACTTCAGAATATCAAAACACATGCAGATGATCCATATTCAAAAAAGCCAAACAGGCTGATAGGCAATCCTAATAATGATGTTCTGTCACTTATAAAGATGTGGTAAAGAGCTCCAGACCTCGAATTGATCTCAATGGACTAATGATCACATTTAACTTTTAAGTACACGGCCATAATATGTTTGATCTTCAAAATTACAATGAAACATCTTTCTCTCCAGCAAGAAAGAAACGCACCAAATCAACTGTCTTTGGGGATTGGAATGTAAAGAATAATTATGTAGCGATACCAGTTAATCTTATATAACAACCAGTGATATCAAATTCAATTACCAAATTGCAAGGTTTCTTTACATACAAACTGAGAACATCCAATAAGTGAACCACCTATGGATTAATAGCAAGTCATATGAATGTCATAGTTTAATTCTTCAAATAACTTTCCCATACCTCATTTTTCTTAATATAATATCGTAAATGGCGCCCATAAAAGATTGCATATGCTCCATTGGAAGCAAGGGATCTTTGCATGGCCGAATTGGCAGTTTGTTCTAACCTGATGATGACCTTTCTATGTTGCTTGTACATACGTTTAGATTCTGCAAAATCAAAAAATACATAACCAAAGAGTATTTCATACCTTTGACGAAATCTCAGACTAATATGATATGATGAACAGAAACTGAAAATTAGCAAAGAAACTATTTTAGACATCAGCAGAGAATAAACATTTGCAATCAAGCAATAAATGTTGAATCAGGAACAGAAATATCAACCAGCTGTTTTAACCATACAAGCAAATATCTTTCTCAGGAATATCTCAACAAACCAAAAGATAAAAGATATTTTCAATTTCTCAGGATATCATCAGGAAAATATCAGGAACCCAACAAATGCAGAAAATTCAAAAAACAAAAGAGAAATAACTGATGTTTTTTACATTTAAAGCCATCGTAATTGCATACAGAGTGAGAGAATGGAAGTAACCACGAATATTGAAAGAAGTATTTTGTTCATTAATTTTGAGATCACTGATTACAGTGCATACTGCATAGTGCATATTTACATAGTTCAACTTCAAAGTTCAAATCTTCAAAATCAGTTACACACTACAAACTACAAATGTCAGGCTGCAAAGTAACAAAAATTGAGCACTGCAAAGTTCACAAATAGCACAAAAACAATCTCATAAAAGAATACAGTTCCTAATGTTGAAGCCACATCATTCTGTTTATGCCTAATCCAATTCAGCAGCTCTTCATCAAATACCTTGGCCATCCTAAATATATCAAAAACAACTGATGTATGTCAAAAACCACACTCCCTGAAATCCTGTTTGTTATGTTGTATAAAGATAAGAGCTGTTTACAGTCTAAATGAGAAGGAAACAAAAAAGCAGTTTGCTGCCTTATAAAATGAAAAAATAAAAAAACTTGGAACATCTCAGAAAAATCAAAAAATATAGAATAATGTCAGTGAAAATATTGGGAAAAAAAGGGGGAACAACTCAGTTACATATTGGTCAGCAATGTTTTGGAAAAATGCTGTGATTTTTTTAATGAAAATATCAGTATCTGCTCCAAGATCCAATTTATCACAAGATATTGCAATTTTTTGCTGCAATCTGCTTCTATGGTTTTAACCACCAAGAAAAAAACTTCCAAATTTTGTAGGTGTTAGCAAGAAAAGTCGGGTCACAATGAAAGATCCCTGTGTTATTCTGTCCCAAAAACTCAGTTTGAATGGATTAAAATTTTGTCAAACACTTGGCATGAAAAGTGTCTAAGTTTTGGTTCCTTAAGTCTGATATAAATTTCTGAGTATTCTAATGCTGGTTTGAAAGATGTTTCAATGCCAAAACATAAACAATAACATAGAAATGACAGATAAATGATTGCATACTCCTATATCAAGGAACCCACTTGCAAATATGCCTTTATTGATCATATAACAGGTCTGATATAAGTTATATCAGTCTATTACAGTCAATAAAATACATCTCCAATTGATCACATAACAATGTATGACATACCTGTGATCAATCCTGAAATGGAATACAAAAGTGGCTGCTACAGGACTGATGTTTGATATAGAATGCTGATGTGAAGTATACAAACTGAAATAGCTCCAAACAATTCCATGAACCTCCCTCAAGGGTAGTACACCAATCCTAGAAGGCTGTAATAGCCTTTGGGAGTGCACTTAGGGTTTCAACAAGCCATGATCTGCCCTTAATATGCAAAACCCACGTATGATATGTATTCCACAATGCCTCAAAATGATTTGCCAAACATAATATTCAACACCCACGAAGATATATACCCAAATCGCCAAAATGGTGAAATTAAACATGAACCAGCAACATTAAAATTATATCAGCATGTAATCCATCAACATTTCACCATAAAATCAATGCCATAATGCTGCCATGAAACCCTATAGGTGAAATCTGCAATATCTCCTCAAGATATCAATACCCAACTTCGAAATTTGTCATAAAAATCATTTCCAAGTTGTTACAAAACCCTAGCAGCTGATAAACCTGCAAATACTTGCTTTTCCAGCTCTTTAGTCTTGCCAAATTAGGCCAATGAAGTGCAAATGTAAACCTTAGGTGGATTTGCCTGTTTTGTGAAATGGGTTTTCGTCCAATTCACTATCCTCCAAATGATTTCGTCCTCAGAAGACCTATATGCTGCTGAAAACCTCTTTCAGAGCTCAAACCTGCAATTTGTTTTTGTCAAAATGAGAATAAAATGCTCAAAAAAAAGCCCAACACTTTGCTTTATAACCTCCATGAGCTTTTTTTAATAAAAAGCAATAAAACATCCTCCTCAAAAATCTTTCCTCATCAAAAGAAATGGAAACCTTTTAAAAACAACTTGAGTTACTAGGATAGGGGCACTTTTCACTATTCCCATAAGGCAAACTTTAATTTTTCACTTTGTCCCTTGATTCACCAACTGAACTCCAAACTTAAGGACTCGTACGGCTCCCACCTAAACTCCCCAACCCTCAGTTGGGTTCCCTAACCTTTCTGCTGACCCACGGGAACCCTAATAGTAGGCCAACCTCCGCTATAGTCTGAGCTGCCCAAGGAAGGGACATTACAGTCCTCCCTTCCCGGGATTGCTTGTCCTCAAGCAATCGCCATACAACCTGCTCCTCCACTCTAATTGAATTGCTAATATAGCATAATCCGTGAAACAACATAATGGAATCCATGTGCAATGATGCATCCAACCAATCAATACCAGGATCCCAAACCAATCTACCCAACCTGCTATAACTGAAATCTCTCACGAAAACACCAAGAAACATCCATCCATTATGGTAGGCCAATAAGAAGATGTGAAATTGAACTCTCATATGCATATAAACCAATCCATAAGACCACCAAATGCTACTATGATAACTCAAACCAGCATTAAGATCGATGTCAATGGTGTCATCATACCCATGTATAAGCAGGAAATTCACCTCATAAGCAATGTCCATCAAGAAGACATGTCTCCACGCACTCCCATGCAACTCAATAGTTGTTATAGACCATGCTAAATTTGAGAGTGCCATGGAGTTCCAGTAGGACAGCTACTAACCCATGACGAATCAATGAAGATGAAGTCACCGATCAACAAATACAAAGCTGACATATCATAATAAATCAGTGACATAACCAAAGATGAGTTATGGAGGCCTTTAACACCCATCAAAGACAATTCTTGAGTGGCTGGTCCACTATGGGTGTCAAGAACAAAATCATCAACTACATTAAGGAAAAGATCAACAACTGAAAATTCTGAATTACCTCCATCTTCCTTGCCACATTCATGCCTGTCATCAATGGTTGGCCCATGATGATCAAACAAAGTTGATTGCCTCATTCTTTTTACCATCTCTAGATGCTATTTTGCTTGACCAACAATTAGCTTAGCTCTCCTAACTCTCTCTAGCCAAATGTTACACTTTTCTTGTGCCTTTTCCACACCTTCAAAAGTCTAATATACCAAATCAGATTGTGTAGTGCCCTGTTTTTTAACAAAATTACCATATCCAACACTCCAACTTTGTATGCCATCATTAGTAGACCTCAAGTAACTATCATGCAAAGGTGTCAGTATGTCTATTTCATGAGAATGCAAAACCATAGGACTGTTGTCCTCAAACAAATCAGGTATAATGTCATGCATGTTAGAGAAAATGAACATACTCTTAGCTATCCCATCTTTTGTCTCATTCTTTAGTGCCTTAAGCACAATACATTTACCCATGTGAGTAAACTCTAACACTGTAATGAGCCTTGCTCAATCGGACCTTAAATCTCTTCAATTTGCAGCCTTGAAATTTGTCAAACAGTTTGTATGCAATGTTCTATGTTGCTGGTATGAAGTTTCAGTTTGTTGTTTGATGCCAGAATGAATGCCAAATTGATTTTGAAAGCTTCTAAAACTACTATGCAAGTTTCTAAATGCAATACAATGCCCTTTTGTATTTTTAAATGCATATAAATGAGAAACTAAGTGACTAAAGTGCATCTACAGCCAAGAGACATTTCATCAAACACTTGGCATGCAAACTAAGTAAGTACAAGATGCTTTCAAAATGCTTGAGGAAAACAATGATTATGCAACTCCTTATTTCTCCTTAATTGCAAAATGAAAGATTGTTACAATGCATTCATAAATTGGCCAAGACTCTTGGCACTTACATATTACTTATTGACTGTCGTAAACAAGCATCTACAGCAGATTACAAAAATGATATCATATGCAAATCTAACAGGTCAGATAGACAATGGAACCTGGTTGAATTGAAGCGCCCTTGAGTGGAGATGAGGAAGCAAGCAAAAACCAATTGAAATTGTGCTTTCCAAAGCCAAATCGAATGCCTCAAGCTAGCCACCCCTGTTATGGTCTGATCTCAAAAATAAAATAATATAAAGCATAAAAATTCTGTCCCAAGCACCAAATGTGATCTCTAAGGCCCAAGGAAGAGGGCGAACCAAGTCCCAAGTGAATCCAATGTCAAATGAGTGCTCCACAATAAAAACAAGCCTCCAATGGCGTCCCAGCTGTGACTGTGAAATATCTGATTTTATTATCAGATTCTTCACAATTGTGATCTGCTTTCCAACCCAAGTAGATGAAGAAAATCGACCCCAAGGAATGAAGTATCAAACACCAAATGATAGCAAGGCAAATCTTCTACAAAAACTCCAAATTGATTTCTCAAAATTGGCCAATGGCCACAATTTTGTTCCAATTGAGATGACTGAAATATCACCTCCAAAATGCAACCCTTCGGGAGATATTGCACTCCCTCAATTATGCTATCAATGGGAATGATCGTTCCCAAAGACCCTTGCTGCAGAAACTTAAGCTCCACAATGGATGTCAATATCATATGCAAATAACTGGATGCTTATAATGGCAGCCCACACCCCATTTTATACTTTTTCTTTCCTTCATTTGGGAAGCTTCTAGAAACATCATAATATTTTATTATTATTTCGCATTTATTATATTATATTTGCACTTTATAATAAAATAATAAATTATAATCATAAAGTACAAATATAACATCATTTTATAACATGAGGTTTCTAAAAATAGAAACATTCCATTAAACCATTAGAAAACCTCCAAATATGTCAAAACTTCCCCAAGAAGCCAACTACCATCTGAGTAACTGCCAAGAAGACCCTCTAATCATGCCCTATTAGCCTAAGAGGGTCGTTGATAGGCTAATCATGCTGATAACACATTGTCTAGCTAGAAGGGGACATTATAGTCCGTGTAACAACCTATCTGGTCTACAGTTTAATAATTCAACTATCCACCAAATTTCAACTGAATTGCAACTAACTTGTTTTCGAAACTAGGGTTTCCAATTTGTTTCCAACTGATTTCAATAAGCAACTAATCTTGTGAGTTTTCAGTTTCAGCTGAAACGAAGGCAACTAACTGTTTCCTCCAACGGTATCACGGATGAACAATAACTAAATAACTGTCTAACTAGGGTTTCATCAAGCATAATAACGAACTAAAGAGTAACTGTTAGGGCATCATTAACTAACTTCCATTCATAACAAGGTAATGTAATCAACTGTCAATCTTTTCCATTCAAAACTACTTTGAGCAATACATTAATTACATAGCAGTAAATTTAGCATATAAAGTACTCAAATAAACATATATTGTACTTGAATTAGCGGAAGTAGGTAACCCCTTATGTAGACATCATTAAACTAAAATGCTGATCATCATCACTTGAGAAAAGAGAATATCATCAAGGGCTTTACCACCCAACCAAGACCTACTGGTCTCCCGAGTTTCTTCAACTGAAGAACCCGCCCTTTACGAGGGTAATCAACATGGATCAAATTATCATCATGCCTCTGAGCCTGGTGTCAAGGACCTATACCTCCTGATCGACCTAACTAAGGGTACCTCCCAACTAGAAGAGCCTCTCTGATTAGTGGTATATCCAGTACTTGATAGCTGACAGATGCTGAATCTAGCATCGTACCTTGGCCAAGGATTTTAATTTTACTGGCACTCCTATGCCGATATCTCTAGCACTACTGCGTCGTCAGCACTCTCACCCTTGCTCGACATGACAACTTTCAGATCTGTTTTCGTATTTCTTGCATCATCTAAATGGGTTATCATTCTTCTTTTGGTTCGAGGTTAAAATTATCCTTAGGGTTTATTGTTGTATATCTTGATTTGGATCCATTCTTACAATAAGATTTATCGATATCTTTACGGAAGAAGAGAGGCTAGGTACAAAACTTCTTTTCTTTAATGGTTAACCTCCTAGTTAAGTCATGTGTAAAGAGAGAGACAAATTAAGCTGATTCGATATAATGTCCTTCCAGTTCTTAACCAAATACAAGCTAGTTAAAGATCTCGGATTAGAGGAGAGGTATGCCCTTAACCAATTCAGCATTTATGAATAGTGTGAACTCATTTAAGACAAAGTGAAATAATGCTCATGAAAACTTCAAGATGTTTTGGACTACTTACAAATTTAGATGGCAGAGTAAATCGGTTTCCATTCAAGGAATTTCTCAGATGTTAACAACAAAGTCCATTACCGTATAAGCTTTTGAAGAAGGATGAAAGACCTGTCCTTAAAATGAGTGGTACTAAGATACATCTATTGATATATATAAACTGCTAGGGCTTTGGTTGGAAATATGATGTTATTCATTAGCAACCCAACATCTACAAATGATACTCGTCTTCCACACTATACTAGTTATTAGGTTAGAGGATGTGTGTTCTCAGATCAACAAACTTTACAGAGAAAGAAGACTCGGATCACATCCAAGAGTCAATATTGATTATAAGGGTTCATGGTAGCAGACAGGTTGTCCTACAAAAGATGGTTGCAGGAAGAGAAGATTATAATTTTCATCATTTTTGGGTTTCCAAATCTCATTTTAATGAACGGATACGATCACCCAAAGAGTTTCTAAATTCAAAAGAAAGGAACAAGGCTATGACTCCATAATGAGATTGTCTTTTATTTATTCACCAATCAGTTTACCAATTAAATTGACGTTATACCGGTTATGTCCAGTATTCTCTAATTTATCTATTCAGATTAAACTCAGATTAAGAAGAAGAAAGATCTCGTAGCCAATCCAGATCATCTGACAGAGAAAAGAAGAGTGGTTCACGGCTTCAAAGACAAAATATATTTTCCTAACGTTTTCAAGATATTCACTCTACTCAATTTGAGATGTTAAACAGTGGCAGAGGTTACCCGAATGCAAGGCATATCCAGATTTGGGTTCAAAGAAAGAATGTGCAGGTCGCAAAAATAAGAAAAGACTTGTAATTACACCTCACAGATTCACCAAGTACATTTTTCAACCACGAATAGAGTCGAGCCTTGACTCGGGTCAAGGAATCAAAATAAAATAAACAGGGCTAGTGCTACATGCAGATAGCTTGACAAGTGATGGTCGCCAGAAAAGTTAGGCAATAGGAATTGATTCAACATTGCATACCGTTAAAGGAAAGATCATAACCAGAATCAAATTCAAAGCTAAAACTACCTGACCAAGAATTTAAAATATCATTTCATTTTCAAGTACTTATCTTCTTTATATTCCGTCGCAACTGATGCAACTAGGAAAGTAATCCCGCCACAAGAGAGAAAGGATTGGATTTGAAGCAACTGAATTCCATGCCACGCACAAAACTCCCTCAAGATGGTATTCGAAGCAAAGGCTAAAGACGAATGTAAATAATTTGGATAACTAAGGCGAAACCACTTCCAGACCAGATTCCGAGCACAAAGATCGGGATTTGTTAAAAGTGAAGAGGATTTAAGAATACGGTGGTGAGAATTGTTAAACAACTCCACATATGACTTCGCTACAGGCCTGGCAAGAGAATATGTTATTCCCAAAAGAAACCCGCTATCCAACACCGAGAGAGATGGAAGTATGAGAACTCGTTCTGACGAAAAAGAGAAAAAAGATGAAGAATGCAGGTCGGATTTTCCCTAAGGAGTTTCCCAACGGTTCCAAGAATCCTTTCATCTACCCAGTCTTGGGCGTTTCTCCACACGGGTGATGAGGTTCCAAAAGCCCGCCTCAAAGACTCGACGCCACTAAAATTTTCATTCCCAATTTGAAGCCAACATTAATATTTACTATGTTATTTAGATATTAAAAACATTAGTTCGTTCCTCTCCAAGGTTTCCAATATTTATTATATAATTTATCATTCAATTACATACTTCTTTTTATAATTATAAAAAGTGTATATATACTTATATATATATATATATATATATATATTTAAATTGACCTAAGAAATAAAATAATTAAATTGGATTATTTATGGCCAAGTTACGACTTAGTTACTTGTCATACACCGACTCGAGGTAGATGATAAAATAGATCCATTGTTAACTATGTCCTCTCCCTGACGATATTTCCCTTTCTCGCGTGGCATCAGCAATCCTGCATCCACTGGAAAGGATTATGGTTAGATCATTCTCAACGGCCTATTAATATGCATTTAAATTTAATCTCATGATCTCATTCAACTTCTTGGCAAATAAAAAGTTCGTTAAAATTACGGTTACGATAAAGGAACAACTATCCATTCCCAATGTCATAATCACATGAAAGCAGTTACTTGCAACTATCATTGTATTCAAAATACATAATTGAACATAAGGTCTCAATTTGAGAGATGTAACAGTCCGCCCCTCCTAAAATTGTTTGTCCCCAAGCAATCTTAGATCTAGATGCTGCAGAATCTCCTCACTTTCCCAAGTAGCATCCTCAACTGGCAAGTCCCTCCATTTAATTAAGTACTCCCTGATGACTCGTCTTCGCAAAGTCCTCTCTCTAACATCTAGGATGGCCTCAGGCACCAAAATCAATTTCCCCTCATCATCCAGGGGTGGCAAAGTTGTGGAAGGAACTACACGATGTCCTAACGCCTTCTTGAGGCGTGACACATGAAAGACATTGTGCACTTTACTGTCGACTAGCAACTCCAACTCATAAGCCACCTCACCCACTCTCCTGGTAACTCTGAAAGGTCCATAGTAATGTGGCTTAAGCTGTTATGAGACTTTTTCCCCATGGAAGAAAAAGAAAAAGAAAATAGAATAAAAGTAAATAAGTAAATAAAATAAGAACTAATGTAATAGTTCTAGAAAGAAAATGTAATAAAATAATAATTAGAGTTTTCACGGGATGTAATTATTATTTGTAAAAGGGTGTGTCAGTTGGAACTACCCTTTGTGTTGTATAAAACCCGTGAAAACTAAATTATTGAGGCATGAAAAAAAGAGAGGAAAATAAATTTGAGCACATTGCGGGAATAGGGTTTCAAGGTTAGCAGGCTGTGAGTAGGACGGAGAAGGGGCACTCCTACAGTGGGTGTCCAACCTGGGGTACAAGTGCGTGCACTCAGGACGGTCCTGGCCAGGGCATGGTTTTGTGGCATGAGTGTTGAGCATTGTTCCGGTGGAACCAGCACTCGTGTAGAGCAGCCAAGTCTGCTTTCCTCCCAGACTACTCACAGACAGAAGAGGCTGAACCAAGGACCATTCCAGCAATAGTTTGGGATTTCTCCTGCACATTTCAAAGATAAGTATTAATGCCTGATAAAGTATTTGAGCAATAAAGTTAATTTAAATATTTGAGTTTATTGAATTAATAATTTATTAATGGCATGATTGAATATATTTGAATGCAATTGTTTATTAATTTATTCAATTAGTTTAAAACTATTGAATTGGGAATTAAATATTAGATTAAAATTTGTGCATAGAATTTTTTTTTGGAATTAATTTGTGGAAATCAATTTAAATCATTGCATTTTTATATTTGGGAATTAGTTTCATTTCATAAGCTTTTCGGCACTGCTCCTCTTAAGAGAAGACTGTTTGTGTGGCTGCAACATCAAATACACCATGTCACCCACCTCAAACGTGCGCTCAACTCGTCTCTGATCAGCATATTGTTTTTGTTGGTTTTGTGCCTTCTGTATGTTCTCTCGCAAAGCTCTCATGATGTCCTGATTCTCCTGCAATAGATCTCCAGCACTAGGCACTCGGCTATCACCCAAAAACAAATCTAGAAAACTTGGCGCATCATACCCATATAGCGCCATGAATGGTGTCATCTGAATGGAGAGATGATAAGTGGTATTATAACAGTACTCACATAAATACAACCACTTAACCCAACCCTTTTGCTGTCCTGCTATGTAATTTCTGAGGTATCCTTCCACCCACTTGTTCACAATCTCTGTTTGTTTGTCAGTATGTGGGTGGTAACTAGTACTCGGAGTGAGCTCTGTCCCACACAACCTAAATAACTCCTGCCAAAAATGGCTCATGAATCGGCCGTCCCTATCACTAACAATGCTCTGAGGTAACCCATGCAACCTAAATACCTCATGGAAAAACAACTCGGCTACCTGTGTCGCTGTGTATGTAGCCGTAATCGGAAAAAAGTGAGCATACTTAGTCAAATGATCCACAACCACGTATATGCAATCCCTTCCCTGAGCTCTAGGTAAACCAGTAATGAAGTCCATAGATAAGCATTCCCACTTCCTATCAGGAATCGAAAGTGGTTGGAGTAAACCTGTAGGGTATGTGTGTTCCTGTTTATTCTGTTGGCAAACAGGACACTCTCTGACATATTGTAGAACATAGGATTTCCCTTCCAAGTGAACCTCTCCTGAATCTGCCTGTAGGTCTTGAAATATCTAGGATGTCCTGCCATGGGTGTATCATGATAGGTACTCAAAATAGCGTTCTTCATTCCTAAACCCGAAGTCAAATAAATCCTCCCTTTGTAAATGATTAAATCATTTACAACTGTATATCTATCATCTTGTACTGACCCCTCAACAATACCTGCAGCCCAACTGTCCTTGGCATATTCTGCCACTATCAAATGTCTCCAATCATCTGCTATCCCAGCCATAGAACTCAAGTGTGGGCGTCAAGATAGTGCATTAGCAACCACATTTTGTGTCCCCTTGACAAAAGAGATGTCGAAATCATATGATTGCAGCTTGCTAACCCACTTCTATTGTCAATCATTAAGGTCTCTCTGCCCCAAGAAGTGTCTCAAGCTGTTATGATCTGTTTTAACCACAAACTTACTGCCCACCAAGTACTGTCTGAATTTGGCCAAGGCATGCATAATGGCCAACATCTCCTTGTCATATATGCTATAATTCCTCTCCGGGTCGTGCAGCTTCCGACTCTCATAAGCAATTGGATACTTGTCCTGCATAAGGACTGCACCTATCCCCTCACCTGATGCATCACACTGTAGCTCAAAGGGCTTAGAGAAATCCGGTAATGCAAGTACTGGGCAAGAATTCATGATTAGTTTGAACCATAGTTTGCGAACTCTGCGGACTCGAGAGTCCCGACCCTGGCCGAGTCGACTTGCCACGGACTCGGGAGTCGAGTCCAGGAGAGTCCTGGGTCGGGACTCCCGAGTCCGACCTCAGGACTCGGCCAAGTCCTGAGGTCAGACACGGGAGTCCCGACCCAGGACTCTCCTGCGCGGCTGAATCTTAAAATGGGTTAAAACCCATGTTTCTTTATATATTTTTTTTTCATTTTCAGACTCACTTGTGAAAAACAGGTCTGCAAATTGATTTGGGGTTGATTGAAGCAAGGAGAACGAACTAGAAAGATCAAAATAGAGCAATGTAAGTGATCTAACAATTCTTTTTGTTTGTTTTCTTCAATTTCTTGCATTCAAAATCAAAAAAATCAAGAAAAATAAGGGGAAATGCTGCCAAATTTTTTTCTATTTTCCTTAATAGCCTAATTCTTATTGTTTCTACTTTCTAGCTTGTTTTTGCATTCTTTTTCTTTTGCAAATGTTTGAAACTTTGAAATTTTGAATCACATTTATTTGCTGATTTTTTAGCAAACCCTAGCTGATTTTTTATTTTCCACGTTGAACATGAAACAGCAATGTCATCTTCAAATCCAAAGGGACTAAAAAAAGACCCTGCATGGAAGTATGGAATTCCAAGAAATAAAAAAGGTGAATTGACATGTAATGAATCCCAGAAATGGATGACAGGAGGAATAAACAGATTAAAATACCACCTTGCTAGAATACCTGGGCAAAATGTGGAGGGATGCAAGAATACTACTCCTGAGATTATTAGAGAGATGAAGGCCCTTCTCGCTGAATATGAGCTTAAAAAGGAGGAAAGACAAAAAACAAAGGATGCCCTAGCAGCAGCGATGAGTGGATCCCAATCCCAATCTACACTCTCTATGCCCCATGGTGTTGCAAGTCCAAGCTTCCGTGCTCCACATTCATCTTTTGGTGAGAGTCCTGATGGTTCCTTTTCTACTACTAGTGCTAGTCAGAGTCCTTCATCAGGACCAAATTATTTTATTCCACGTAATGTTCTAGGATCACAACCTTGACTTGAAGGTACTGGTTGGAATAAAGAAAAGCATCAAGAAGTTAGGATGGCTGCTGCAAACTTTTGGTACTACAATAATCTACCTTTCAATGTTGCAAACAGCCCATATTGGGAAGGTTTGGTGAATGCCCTTACAGTTGCAGGAAAGGGGTTTAAGACCCCATCATCTAAAGATTTGAGTGGGCCATTGCTAGAGGAAGCCGTAAAGAATACACGGCTTGTGGTTGATGAGCAAAAAAAATTTTGGCGAAGAAAAGGTTGCAGCATTTTATCTGATGGGTGGACAGATGGACGAAATAGAACTCTCCTTAACTTTTTAGTGGCCTCTAATGGTGGATTGGTGTTTCTAAAATCAATAGATGCCTCCCATGAAGTTAAAAATGCTGAGACTTTATGCAATCTATTAGATGGGGTGGTCCAGGAGGTTGGAGTTGATAATGTTGTCCAAATCATCACGGACAACGCAGCTGCATATGTAGCTACAGGTAGACTACTTATGGAGAGGCATCCCACAATTGTTTTGTCTCCATGTGTTGCACATTGCTTAGACCTATTGCTAGAGGACATTGGGAAGATTTCATGGATCAAAAGTGTGGTTGAAGATGCAAAAAGTGTTACAAAATTTATCTACAATCATACTTGGGTGCTTTCTTTAATGAGGAAATTTACAAATGGCAAGGACCTTGTGCGACCTAGAGTGACACGATTTGCTAGCCACTTCCTCACATTGCAAAGCATTCTTAGTGCCATTGGTCATCTCAAGCAAATGTTCATGTCCAATGCTTGGAAGGAGTCCTCATTTTCCAATAGACCTGAAGGGGAGAGGATTGTTGCCATAGTTTTTGATGAGACATTCATCAAAAATGGAGAGGAGTTGATGGGGGTAAGTAGCAATCACACAAAAACAAATTATACATGATAATCTATTTGCTGTTTTTATTTTTTGAGGGGTTAATTTTGTTATGATTTAACATTTGTTTTCATTTTTTTAGGTGACAGAACCTTTGGTGAGGGTTCTTCGTATGGTGGATGGAGATGGCATGCCAATGGGTTTCATCTATGAGGCCATGGATAGGGCCAAAGAGGCCATATCACGTTACTATGGTGGCAACAAAAGGAAATATGAAATCATATGGCGCATCATTGATCGGAGATGGACACACCAACTCCACCAGCCGATTCATGCCTTTGCCTACTTCTTGAATCCGAAGTTCTACTTCTCGGACACATTTAAGGCGGATGAGGAGGTCATGGAAGGTCTTGTCATATGCATTGATAGGATGGTGCCTGATCGTGAGCTGAGAGATAAAGTGCTTGATGAGTTGGAGGTGAGATTTGTTACATCTTATTTATGAATTTGCAATGTTGAGCCTTGACTATCTATGAATTTTCTATATTTGATTTACTTTTTCTTTTATCTATTCAAGGTCTACAAGGGTGCAGAGGGGAGACTCTTTTCCTCCCAAGCAAGCAATTGAAAGGAGAGGAAAACAACAACCAGGTAAAAAATGAAATTAGAAACTTGATTCTTACATATAGATTGTTTACTTTATTCTTATTTCTTAATACTTATATTTTTTAAACATGTTTTTGTAGATCTATGGTGGGAGAACTATGGTGCTAGCACACCAAATCTTCAAAAGCTAGCCATACATGTCTTGTCACAGCCATGCAGTGCTTCTGGGTGTGAACGGAATTGGAGTTTATTTGAGAACATTCACACAAAGAAGAGGAATAGGTTGACTCAGCAGCGCCTAAATGATTTAGTTTTTGTTTGGTACAACCTTCGCCTTCAAACTAGAAAGGTGGAGGGTGTTTCACACGAGTCCATCGACTTGGATGACATTGATCCATATGGTGAATGGACTATTGATGAACAAAATGATGAGGCTGATGTCTTCCTTACTGATGAGGATCTTGCTGAATTAGAAAGAGCAGCAGCAGAAGAAGAAGCAGCAAGATTGGATGCCATGGAGAACAATGAAGACACATTTGAATATCATGTTTCTCCTACTCGATCTCCTAGTCCTCGTTTGGATACTATAGCACGGGCACCTTCTAGTTCTAGGCCTCCAAAATTGAGTACCATTGGGAGGAGAAAAAGGAAAATGTAGATTACATGTGGTTGTTAATGTTTTCCTCTTTTTGACATGATTATATGTAAACATTTATAAACTTATGATGTTGTTATACATTGAAACTATGGGTATTTGATGACTATGAATGATGAAATTTCAATTATTAAGTGTTTGATGATCATATGACGTGTAATCTTTGAATTATGAGTGTTTGATAATCAAATTAGGCTCTTATGTTCTCTAAATGCATTAATTTGTTCTTTTTTTTTTTTGTAAAACTACGGTTATTTTTTTGCCGAGTCCTAGCAGAGTCTTTTCCCGAGTCCGTGTCGTCCGAGTCATATTTTTGGGCTGCCAAGTCCGCAGCGGGTCCGAGTTTTCCAACTATGGTTTGAACATCTCAAAGCAATCCTGCGCCTCAAAAGTCCAAACAAACGCCCCTTTTTTCGTCAGATCTGTGAGTGGTGCCGCATGTCGTAAATATCCATTAGCAAATCTGCGGTAGAAGCCACATAGTCCTAAAAACCCTCTAAGCTAAGTAAGGTTCTTTGGAGTAGGCCACTCAACAATGGCCTGACCTTCTCTAGATCCATCTGAACTCCTTCTGCACTAATAATGTGACCAAGATAAAGTAATTCTATCATCCCCAAATCACACTTGGACTCCTTAGCATACAAGGACTCCTCTCCAAGAATACCCAACACTGTGTCAAGATGAGTAATATGATCCTCCCATGTTTTACTATACACCAAGATGTCATCAAAGAATACCAGCACAAACCGCCATAGCTATGAATGAAAAACCCTGTTCGTCGTGGACTGAAATGTTGCGGGAGCATTGGTTAGCCCAAATGGCATAACCACAAACTCGAAATGCCCACAATGACACCGAAAGGTTGTCTTCTCAATGTCTTGCTCTCTGACCCGAATCTGATGATACCCTAATCTCAAGTCAATCTTCGAAAAATATTTAGCACCATGCAATTCGTCTATCAGCTCATCAATCCTGGGTATGGGGTATCTATTTTTAATAGTCCTCTTATTCAACAACCTATAGTCAATGCACATCCGTAAGGTACCATCCTTCTTTTTGACCAAGACCATGGATGATGCAAAAGGTGACTTACTAGGTCTGATATGCCCCATTGCAAGCAACTCCTTGATTGTCTTTTCTATCTCGTCCTTAAGCCGCTTGGGGTGCCTATAAGGAGTGACTATCATGGGCTTGGCGCCCTCCTCCAACTCAATGATATGCTCAATCCCTCTGTTTGGAGGTCTACCTGGAGGAATCTCACTGAATACCTTTGTGTGCTTAATCCTCAACTCCTGAATGTCTAGATGGTACTCTGGTTTCGGCTGCTCTCCCTGGGTAGGCATCAACACACACTCGGTTGCCCACTCGACCATATCATGTCTCATGAGCCTCTCCATCCTCCTAAATGTAATCATCCTGAAACTAGAGTCGCGGATTGCCTTAAGTACGTGAGTCTTCCCATCAACCTGGAATGACATCTCCATCTCCTTAAGATCAAGGGTGAATTTCCCAATATCATGTAACCATTTCATGCCAATTACCATATCTGTCTCATCAATATTTACCACATAGAAATCTGCCTTGAACTCATAATTGTTCAAGCGCATAGGTAAAGTTGGAATCATCTTCTCGCACTTAAGGGTATATCCATCTGACACCTTGACCCTTATTCCCTCAAATTCTTTTGTCTTGATTCCACGCCTCTCTACAAGTCGAGCATCAATGAAATTGTGTGTGGCTCCAGTATTTAGGAGGGTGACGATCTTTTGTCCTGCCAAGACCCATCTCGTCCTAAATGATCCTTCTTGCTGGATGCTAGTGAGATGGTCATCATGTCGCCTTACTATCCTTTCTTGTTCCTCTTCATCGTCATGGTTATCTTCCTCATGCTCTGCTCCTAAATCCTCAGATTCTGATTGTTGATCTAATTTCTCTGATTCAGAATCCTCATAGTAAGCCCACATTGCCCTGTTGGCTTTGCCCTTCGGTCTCAAAGGACAATCATGATTGGCATCATAGGGCCCTTTGCAGTAAAAGCACAACTTCTTTTTACACAAGTCATTTAATGTTTCTCAATCAAGTGGTGCTACTGATTTTCCTTTATATTTTGGTTTGTTCTTCTTCTTGGGAAAAGATTTATTATCCCGGTATGAAGAGGATCCCTTCGATGAGAACTTGCTTTGTGGGTCTGCAAGTTCCATGCTCCTTGCCTTCTTCATTGCTTCCTGCAGTGTTGGCGGATCAAAGGCTTTAACCCACCCCTTCAAAGGATCCATCAAACCCTCAGTGAATAGAACTACTAGCCTCCTTTCACTGATATTAGGTACCATCACTGACAGCCTCTCGAAATCTGCAACATATGCTTCTAAAGATCCATGTTGCTTCAACTATGCCAACTCTCTGAATGTTACCTCAGGATCCTTGTTGTAAAACCTATCTATCAATCTATTAGTGAATTCTTCATAGGTGTTCACCAAATTATGGCCAAGAGTGACCAATCCATGGTACCACCATTCGTGAGCAGCTCCCTCCAAATGAAGTGTAGCAAATTTGATGGAATCTTCTTCGGGCATTGGTCTCAAAGATAGATAATTATCAAGCTTCTGGACCCAAGACCTAGCTGTACATTCACCACTTCCATCAAAATGGGCTAGTGTCACCTTCCCAAGAGCTTGCTGATAATTCGTCCTTGGAGCTACAGGAGGACGGTGATCATTTCTTCCCCCATTTCTTCTATTCCTTTGATTCATGAATTGATCAAAGGTCCACTGCTCTTTGAGGTCAGGGGGTAGTGTAGAATATTCCATATATGCTTGCCTAGCATCATCTGCAAACGGAACTACATTCTCTACTTGTTCTTCCCTTGGTGTGAAAGTAGGGAAGAGAGGTCTAGAGGCTGATCCTCTAGTGGTAGTGGCTCTATCTCTTCCATGAACCTCTGTATTGTTGCCATTCACCCCATTGTTCTCTCCTGTGTGATTGTTTTGGATGTGGAGATGATTCTGATTTGGAATTACTTGCTGGTACATTCTAGCTAGCAAGCGTGACATCATATCAATCATTCCATCAAACTTCTTTTCCATTTGATCATCTTTCTCTTCTCTGCTTCGTCTGTTACTTTCTACCATGGTTTCCTCTGTTTCTTCAACTGCTTTGCCTGTCTGTCTTAAAGCCTCCGAAAAAGTGTCTGCCTCACGAAGTTATGGAAATTGAAAAGGCTGATTTCATGCTTGACTTCTAGTGTATGGTCTTTCACTCATTTGACAGCTGAAATAAATCCTCACAGGTTGGTAGGATCTTTGCTCTGATACCACTGTAATGAGCCTTGCTCAATCGGACCTTAAATCTCTTCAATTTGCAGCCTTGAAATTTGTCAAACAATTTGTATGCAATGTTCTATGTTGCTGGTATGAATTTTCAGTTTGTTATTTGATGCCAAAATGAATGCCAAATTGATTTTGAAAGCTTCTAAAACTACTATGCAAGTTTCTAAATGCAATACAATGCCCTTTTTGTATTTTTAAATGCATATAAATGTGAAACTAAGTGACTAAAGTGCATCTACAGCCAAGAGACATTTCGTCAAACACTTGGCATGCAAACTAACTAAGTACAAGATGCTTTCAAAATGCTTGAGGAAAACAATGATTATGCAACTCCTTATTTCTCCTTAATTGCAAAATGAAAGATTGTTACAATGCATTCATAAAATGGCCAAGACTCTTGGCACTTACATATTACTTATTGACTGTCATAAACAAGCATCTACAGCAGATTACAAAAATGATATCGTATGCAAATCTAATAGGTCAGATAGACAATGGAACCTGGTTGAATTGAAGCGCCCTTGAGTGGAGATGAGGAAGCAAGCAAAAACCAATTGAAGTTGTGCAAGACATGATAAGAAAAGCAAATGAAGCTCCAAAGGGGTACACAAGCCCAAGTTATGAGAAGGTGCGTACCACTATATTGTCAAGGGAGGTCAAACATATAGAAAATGCATTAGCTCCCATCAAGTCCTCATGGAAAGAAACAAGTGTGTCTATTATTTTTGATGGATAGAAGGATGCAAGAAATAGAACATTAATCAATGTGATTGCAGTGTGCCCTAGAGGGGCAATGTTACTAAAAGCTATGGATTGTGAGGGGCAGGTTAAGGATGCAAAAATTAATTTTTGACATCCTTATACAATGCATTAATGAAGTGGGAACTCAAAATGTTGTCCAAATTATAACAAACAATGCAAAGAATTGTAGAGCTGTTGGTATGATAGTTGACTCACGATTTCAACATATATTTTGGACACCTTGTGTCGTGCATTTCCTCAACCTCATGCGACAAAAGTTGGGTACAAAAATAGATTGGATCAAATAAGTCTATGCTAAAGCTAAAGAGATCCAAATGTTCATAACAAATCACCACATGTCGCAAGCTAACTCTAGATAATTCTCACAACCAGAGCTACTAAAGGTAACTCAAACTTCAAACATCGCATTTTTTTAATGTTATGTTTTACTTTAATAATTTATTTAGAATACATACATACATACATACATACTGTTGATGGTGTTTTCTGCACAGCAACAACTCAAACAGAATATGGAAATCCTATCTCTCTTGAAAGGTAAATCTCTATCAGCAAGCCTCAAGAGATAACCCCAAGGTCTCTAATGTTAGGTCTTGACAATGCATAAACAACTCAGTGATAATGTGAAATGTTGGTAATCACAAAGGGACCTTACTAGAAGCAAATACTGAATCTTTGAACTTATCAAATTTCCAATATGGTGATACCTGAAATCCTAGATCTAACCCAAATGATAAAAGAAATAGCAAAAGAGATAAGGGTTTTAGAGAGATTTCTAAATTTAACACTAGTCCTAAGATTAACGATGCAAATGATAAAATATTTGAAATGGGCCAACCCCTCAAAACTGATTCTTGCTTGACCCAGATGAATCTGCAATCTTACAGAAATAGTGCAATCTTCTAAGGCATTAAAGATTTTCAGATCATGAACATTCATCCAAAACAACCTTATTGCAATTGAAATGAACAAATATTCACAATTGAACTAAGCATAATGAATATAAAAGTCCAGGCTAACTTTGCAAAGCAACTAACAATCAGCTAGCTGCAAAAAGTATGGACTAGGGACTGCTACAAACACTTCAAGCATCAAACCATAAACACCATTGAATCGCATCTAATTCTAAATTTAATTTATTCCAATATTTTCAAGCAATCTCAAAAGATTGAACAACAAGAACCATGCAACATAAGTCAACACAAGAGAGATCACCAAAGCACAATGTTTTCAATTGTAATGAGTCACCCAATGATAGCAACAATTCCAGTGTTTTGTATTACAGCACTTGCTCAAAATGACCTAACTCCTAGCTCTAACTCTTGCTATACTACTTAATTCACTCCAATGTAAAACTATCTAGCCCTTACAAATGAGGCAAAATGCCATATTTATAGAAACCCCCAAAATATGTCGGCCCAATTAGGTTCACAATAATAAACGGCCACAAAACAAGTCGGCCCAAGAAGCTCTAGAACAAAATAAAATAGCATTAAATGTTGGGACTCATCCAAGTTGGCCTGGGTTCTCTAATATAGCTCGGTCCAATGCATGCAAAGGAAGAAGAAGGAATAATGGGGAAGCACAAATTTTGATGTAGCCTTGCATTAAATGCTTTCTCCCTTATCTTTATCTCATCCAACCTTATCCTGTACCATTAAAAATACCCTTTCTCAATCGGCCAAATGTGGAAAAACTAACACCTTAATTCTCCTCTCAATAGATTTAATATCATCCCCTAATTGCTTAATAACTTTATCCCAATCCACTTTTAGGGTTTGATATTTATCCATAATTGCAAGGTAAGTGGCCGCATCATCTAACTGGTGTTCAATAACCGGATCATTAGTGACTGGAGAATATACATCATGCCACCATTTCCTGAGTTGCTCTAGATTCAAATGTTTCGGTGCAAACCTTTTCCTTCCTATCATGATCTCAAAGAAATACATTTATTGTAAATATTTGTCAAGGTACCCTCTATTTGCTTACCCTGCTTGTGCACCTTCTTCAACATCTTATGCCTGAGTTGCAAGACCTCATGCCATTCCCAGGGTTCTGCAGCCTTTTAAGAAGGGAGGATTCCATCACTAGCTAGCTTTTCTTCAGTGTAATCCATGATAGTCCTAATTTTCTGCAGTAGGAGGTCTACATCTTCTTTATCCTGAGCTAGCACACTTTTCAACCACTCCACAGATCTATTGGCATCCCCACCAGTTGACAGAATGTCTTTAATTGCATCATACCCTTGGTTCCTACCCCTTGCAACCAATTCAGTGTGGCATGAGCAGTAGTTTTCATTTTTTCCAACTCAGTTATGGTCTCTTCTGGCAAGAGATTTACTGCAGACGATGAAGAACTAATCTGGTTGATAGACTGCAAAGGTTTCATCAAATCCTGCAAATACTTCTTCAATTTCTCATTCTCCTTCTTTACTTCTTGCTTGGTCTGCACCTCTTTCCTCAATCTACCAAAGATTACAGCACTAGAGCCTTCATATTCTTCAATCTCTTGCTCCATGGAAGTAGGCCCTAGGTTGATAGTTTGCACACTGTAATCACTACCAGTCACATCATCCTTATTCTTATCAGGAGCAGGAGTAGCAATGTGAACCACCCTATTATTTGCTCTATCCCTTTCAATCTTTGAAATAACCCTAGCCTTCTTCTTTGTTTTACTTTTCCCAATTTTGGCCAGTAAGTCATCCCAATTCGGGAGTGTCATCCACTACAACTTGCTTACTCTTCAACTCTTTGTCCAACCAAGCAGGCACAGTGGATCCTGATTGCAAATTACCTTGCTCAACCTCATCCTACTGACCCCTAGAGAGTTCCTCATTCAGACTTTATTTTTCAGGAATCTCCTCAGTCTTACCTTCCCTGTCACCCTCTAGATTACTATCCTTCTCTTCATCATGTTCCTTTTTTGCATGTTCTGGTGAAGGGGTCTTGATAGGCACTTCCTCTCTTTTTGGAGGTTTGTCTTCTTCCTGGTCAATGGGTGAGTCCTCATAAGTCACCAAAGGGGACTGCAATATCCTTTCTATCTCTGCCTCTGCACTGTAGAGTTCACCTTCCCAAAATTCTTCCTTCCCTCTATCTTGGTGATCCTCTGCATCTTTAGGTTTACTAGGTACATTGTGAGTTTCATGAGAAGGAAGGGCATCTTCATGCTCTGTGTCAGGGGCAGGTAAGGAAACATCCCTCTTTGGCACACTATCCTTGGGAGGAATTCTTGATCTCCTTGTGTACACCTGTGTTCTCTATCCTAAACTCTCTACATTCACTACTGGTGGGCCAGTTTCATCCCCTACCTTGGAAGACTCCTTTTGAGACAATCTCACTATTCTTCTTCTCTTAGGCACAGAAGCACCACCTTCATCTCCCTTTTCCTCAAGTTCCTCCTCTGCAGATTTCTTTGCCCTTGAAGCATGTTTCCTTTTCTTGGCAATAGGCCTCCTTTGCTTCTCTCCTTCCTCTCCTTGAGCATCCTTAATCTTTATCTTGAAAGGAGAGCTCACCTTGGCCTTACCCTTAGGATCCTGCTCAACTGACTCCTCAAAGGTGGAATGAGACTCTAAGTTTCCCATTAAATCATAGGTGCATTGTACACCTTCACTCTCCAGTTCCCAAATCTTGTGCTTAAGCCATAACTTTGTGTATTTAATCACTGGAGCCATGACTTGTTCCAGTTCTGTCTTTTCCTCCTCCAACCAGTCTATTTCACCAACTGGTTTTTCCTTCATAGCTTCATAATCATGACTTTGAAATTTTGAATCACATCCCCATCATCATCTATCTGATCCAGGATGACTTTAACATTGTACAATCTAATCAAATTGACCAGTAGCCTAGAGAATTTCTTCTTTCTGATCTCAAACTCATCTTTACAGTTAGCCCAGTAATCTTCTAGGTCATCCTTGTGGCTATATTCCCTACTAGCCTTCTTTTGGGCTTCACCAGTTCTATCAAATCTGGACCTTTTCGAATGAAAAGATAAGCCCAAAGTGCTCATCTCCTCTTTAGAGAAATGTGTTGTATGTATAGAAGGGCAAGCCTCATTACCACATATCCGAAGGGGAAAGTCATTGCCAAATACTGTTTTGTGCTTCTCCTTCTTAACTATGGCATCAAAATCTCATATCTGCCTCGTGACTTCCAGGAGTATGAGATGGTCAATAGGATACCTAGGAAATCTGTAAGGGGCTCTCTGGAAACCATATATCCTTAAGTAAGAAAAGGTGGGAAACTGTATAAACCAAGCCCCATACCTTTTGATCAACTCCTTAGCATTGTCAGATATTCTAACATGCTCTGCACCTTGAAGCAACCTAGTGATGTACATGGTGAAGGCATCATTCACCCTCCTATAGCTTGAGCTGCCCAGGTGTAGCTGTGGATAGACTTCATATATTACATCCCGCCCAAAGGTTCCTCGTGTACTCAACCCCTTATATGGATGGAACCTCCCCAAGGCATAGACCAGATAAGAAGTCATTGTGAAGCTCTTGGTCTGTAAGACATTGCATAGTTGGTCATGTATCATGGCACTCATAATGCCCGCCCAGTGATAATCAATATTCTGCTCCATCCTCACTATGACCAAGAACACCCAGTTCTCAAAAACTCCAGCACTTTTCAAACCTATTACCCTGCTGAGTAGTGTGATAGCATCATAGTACTCTGGTTTGAATTTTTCCTTGAATAATTGTTTTGGCAGCTTTGAAATGTAGGGCTTAGGTTTCTCCAACTAAGAATTGACCACCTGTAAAGCCTTGTTTGAATCATCCTCAAAATCGTTTTTGGCAATATCCAAGTCGAGAGCCACCACATGAGATCTGTCAGGCATGTCAAAAGTTTGTGCCACAGATACAGGAGAGAAGTTGGCTAACACCCTGCCTTGAGGACTAATCACCCTTTGCATACCTTTGTCATAATGTCTAGCACATTCAAGCACCAGCTCATAGCATTGAACCGTAGGAGGAAAACCGGCCACATGAGCCAATCCTGATTCCACTAACCTTCTAGCCAACAATGGGGTTTTTTGTGCTGCCATTCTTACTTTGAACTCCTCATAATCCCATCTGCCTGCATTGGTGTCACCTATTTCAGCCCAAATGGAGGTAAGCTTAGACTCGGGAACCATACTCTTTATGTCCAACTTTATTCTTTCCGCTTCAGAGATGGAAGATCCCTCAGCACTTGGATCCGTCTGCTTGCCCATTGTCTTGCTAGCCACCACTCTACTTGATTCAGCCTGTATCCAACAAGAAACCACAATAAATTTATCTTTACAATATCAACATAGAGATTAGCCAACCATAGACAATATAATCATGACCAATCAACCCAAAGCTAAGATCAAAATCCCTTAAATTTAACATAAGGCACAATTGCTAAGAAATCCGAGATTTTGAACCATTCGAGGAAATCCAGCCAGGGAGGAAATCCGGGAAATTCCCAACTCAGCGGATTTAATGATAAAACATGGTTATCCAAAAATTAATCATCACAATATGAATTAAAAGTACATAACATTGTTCAAATGACTCAAATCAAGCATGAAATGTTAAACCCATAACATTGCATTCATTATTTTTTGAATTCTCCATATTGTGAAACCATTTCGGGAAAATCTGCCGAGGGAAAACCACGAGGTATGAGTAACTCCGGGCTTTTGCATACATTCGGGAAAATGAGAAGACAAAGGAAAAATCGGGAAATTCCAAAGGTGTGGGAATTCCGCGAAGACCACGAACTCCCGAAAACTGTTATTTCTCTCGATTTCGCCCAGAATAATCAAACGATCACAAATTTGAAGTCCCTGGGCCCGAATCTGATTTATTTCGAGTTTTCGTTGTTCATTTTCAAGTTCTCAACTCCATCAGAGGCGAATCAGTGAAGATTACTTATGCCCTAAATTTAATCATCAATTTCCTAAGCTTAAAACCCTAAAATTCGCCATTAACGCAGGGGAATTAGCTTAGATTTGAATTGTCCGTTTTACTAAGCCCGAAGATGGATTGTTTAAAGCAGGCACAAGTGAGCTTCGCCTAGATGAAATAGAAAACACGCTCATGAGCTCACTCAGGGCCGATAATCAAACAAGCTCAGAAACCCTAAAATCGAACCAAATGGAAGCCACCACGCACCTAGGGTTGAGCTCAAAAATGCAACACGGGAACACTAGGCACCACTAAACTCAGCAATCAACAGCGGAATACGCCGACCGGGTCGTCAACATCCTTAAAAACGACAAACCAAACCCCAATTTAAACGCTTGACACCAAAATACGCAAAACCCAAATTCCAAAGGCCCTCAAGACACCAAAGCATTATTCACATTCAAGAATCACAAGCAAGGTAAAGCCACATACCCGGATGAAGTGAATTTAGCTACCATAACAACTGGAAACGAACCTCAATGTCCTAGCAAGCAACTGCAACAAAAATGCAAGAAATTTGTCGCCAAATCCTCAAATCAACCACTCAAGCCAGCAAATCACTTAAGCACTTCAAAATCAATATCTCAATGGCAACACAGAGCAAATGACAAAAGGAAATCCTCAAAAACCAACTAAATACGCGCCTGAAGAATCGTACCAGTGAGCATTAATGCAGTTGACAAGACATGTCAAAACGCAATCCAGGAACTCGACAAGGTGACGGAATTTCGGGGAAATCCGGTCCATGCGGAATTCCGCGAAGGATCAGAATTTCTAGGAAATAGTGCAAAACATCCGCCACCAGGTTTTCAAAGCGTCTGGGGAATTCCGTCCAGAGGGAATTTTCCTGAAAAACAGCGAAAAACCCGAAATGAGTCCAAAACACAAGATTTTCAAAGTGCATCCCAAAAAGGGGGATTTGCTCGAGCAGGATAACCATTTAGGCACATGCCAAGGCAACCAAATCCTCAAAATCAAAGGGCCAAAATACCAAAAACGAAAACAAATGAGGGTCCCTGCTTTCAGCGGGGCGTGTGAAAATTGCACAACACATACATACATGCATACATCATACATACATGCATGCATGCATACATACATACATACATACATACATACATACATGCATGCATCATACATACATACATGCATGCATACATACATACATACACACATGCATACATACATACATGCATGCATACACACATGCATGTACATGCATGCATACATACATACATGCATACATACATACATGCATACATGCATGCATACATCCATGCATGTATGCATACATGCATGCATACATACATGCATGCATACATACATACATGCATGCATACATCCATGCATGCATGCATACATACATACATGCATACATCCATACATACATACATACATGCATGCATGCATACATACATACATACATACATACATACATACATCCATGCATGCATACATACATACATACATGCATACATACATGTTGACGTGGTCTTTGTGACCGCACCAAACAGCAGAACAAAATAGTCCGAAGGCTACTCCGTTCTCTCTTGATCAAAGTATTTCGTGTGCTAAGATTGCGAGATAGATCACACGTTCAACTCCAAGGTTCCGAAATACTTGGAACACCCTCAGTTGGTTGATGTGTATTGTTGTGTTCTTACGAGGGGACTTACACAATTGTTCAGACTTCTTGCAGTTAACAACAAATAGATGATTCGAAGGGATTCTTACGTGTATGATTTGGCAATATAATTCGTTTTCCTAAAGCTAATCAGAAATGTGCGGAAAGTAAAGGAGTGTAGGGCCTAAGAAACTTATATCCTATTCTAAATGCAGGACATGTGGAGCCCAAATTTGGTAGATTTCAACCGAATCTCACCTAGCCTCACGTCGGACAGCTTCAGTAAAATTGGTGCAATCTTCAAAGGGATAGCAAAAGATATTCAGATTATAATTTAGCATACATACACCATCAAAACGACGCATATAAGTATACAAATCACAATCGAAGTTAAACTCAAGATAATTTCCAGTCGACCACACAAGGCGAACTTATCATCAACAAGCCGCTAGTGGTATGGAATGAAAAGAAGCTACCTCAATAAAACGCCACACATCAAAGTAAACTACTTGCATGAAAATTAAGCTACTAGGATTCGAAAGGAAGAAGAGACCTTGCTAGCTATTCATGACAAAGACGAATTCCACCATCAATGAAAAGATCTATTTATCATGAAAGTGTTACACAACAATCTCCACAAAAGTTTTCAAAGGGAAAATTTTGTTTCTTCTCCACACTATGCTATCAAACAAAATGCTAACTCCACTCTACTCTCTAGTCTCCAATCTCTAGCTCTATTCTGATTCTAATCTCTATTCTAATGTCTTACAAATGAGGGGGACTCCCCCTTTTATAGATAGCCCGGTCCCAAAAGACGGCTAGGGTTACAATCAATAGAGTGGCCAAGATTATGCCACCTCAGCCCTAACCCTAAAAACTGCCAGAATGGGGAGTGGTACATTAAATGAATCAAAGATTCCCACTCACTCCCAAAATAGAAAAAGCAATAAATGCCCACAATCAATCTTCTAGAAGATCCTCGTCCAGTAGTGCACTCCCGTTCTCCTTCTCTCTGGCTGCAAACTCAACGAATCGGCCAAGTACAACCTCAACCTCCTGAAGTGAAATGGGTGGAATGCAATCTAGCTGAAACTCTAACACCGTGACTGAATGTTCATGCCTTGTACAAGATTTTCTCCAAGCGACTAAGGAATCCTGCGTGCTCTGGATCAAGGCGGAGAAAGTAGAAGTGTTCTCGAAATCATCCTGTACGAAGGTCTTAACCTCTAAAAAGAAAGGCACCAGCCTACCCCTCAAATTATCAACATTAACTTCATCTGGATTCAACCGCCTAGCAAATATGGCCTCAAAAGTATTCTGAACTCCATCAGTGATATTGGCCATAGCCTACGCACCCTGGCTGATCCGCCTGAGCTGCGTCGAAGAAACCACGCCCCGTGATTGCTGAAGAATACCATCTGGAAAGTCGTACCTTTCATTCTCCTGAATGACACCTCCATCAATCAACAATCGCAACGGAACATGCCTCAATGCCTCAAGACGCTGAATTACTTTGCTCTAATAAACAGAAGCATCACCCCAAGCTGATCAATTGCCTCCATTCGTGCCAAAATACTGGAAGCCTGCTGAAAAGCAAAAGCAAGGTCCTCCATAAACTTCTCTGTCTCAGCACGAACTCCCGTGATCCACTTGTCTGCCTCCTGTGCCATCTTCCTAACTCCAACAAGCCACGATTGACTCTCTGGGTACCTCAGGTGGAAGCTCTATCACTAGAATTTCCTGCCCATGAGAACGAGACAACTGCTGTACATATCCAATCAAGGCCTTGTGTTCTCTTTTCAACTTTTTATACTTTCCTTCCTTCTTGAATAATCTATCTTTGAGGGCGAGGTAGGAGTTATCACACTCCTCTACAATCGCGCACTGGGGCGTCCTAACTCCAAAGTTGTGACCACGTAATTCTCCGGCACTGCTTCATCTCGGTCACAATCAACCTAAGCACGGCTACGTGAAGAGTGCGAGCCATCCTCATCTGTTGATATCTTCGAAAATTTTCGTGCTCTCTTTTCCTCGTGCACTGATCCTGTTCAAAAATTCTTCCATCTCAATGCGGGATCAATCTCCTCACTGGGGCTTCTCCTCATCCTATCCCTGAGCCAATCAGGCACATTGTACTCTATATCGAAGGGTTGTTGCTCCTGTGCCTCTACTTCTCAAACTTGTTCAACATCTACATCATTCTGGCGAGGCTCGTCGTCCTCAAGGGGCCGAGTGTCTCCTGAAACTATATCATCATCATCATTCATAGCCGCCTCTAACTCGCTGCTGAAACTGAGGGTCAGTAGTAGTCCCCTCATCATCCTGCTAATCAACCCTAGTAGGTGCGTTGACACTCTGGCCAACTGACTCTCTCCGTGGAGGCTGATTATTTTCCTATACTACTTGCACCTGATTCAATGCATTCCTCTGATCAGCAAATAAAGAAACTTCCTGTATACTTGGAGAACGTGTCTCCAATGGCGTGGGTGACTGAACTACAACTCGTGGAGGCTCTGGCGAATAGGCTCTCGCCGAACTGGTCCTTTCCTTCTCGAATTGGACCTCGTGTGATTTGCTTCTTCCTGCCTGTGGTGGGTGTCCTGTGATCTCCCATCAAATTGTAAGTGACCTACTCTTCAGTCTACTCACTCACTGTCAACCCATGCTCTAGTAAATGTCAAGACCGGAATAGAAAGTGTGTCCAAGTCAGCCACCTCTGGTTCTGACCAATCTGGGAGCGGAAGTGGAGTATCTCTCACTACTGCATAGTCCGGATGCACAACATCCATATCCTCATTCACCTGGTCTGGAACCGGAACAACTTCGCACTCCCTGATCAAAGTAATTGGCAACCGAGAGAACATTCTTTTCCTGACTTCAATTTCATCTGATGCATCAGCCCAATAGTCCTCAATATTTGCCTTGTGTTTAAACTCTTCTGACAGTACCCATTTGATGTTATTATGTGGGTCATAGTGCTGTCGGCTGGTGTGATATGAAAAGTGATAAATTGAAGCTCACTCTCAGCTTCTCTGGCTGCCTGTATTGAAGGACACACTTCATCCGAGTTGCCCATGACAATTGGGAATTCAATTCCACCCTTCTTCTTTTTCTTTTGAATTTTATCGTAGGCGAGCAATTGCCTAGATATCTCTAGCATTAAAATTCTATCGGTTGGGTACTTAGGCAGCCTATATGGATACGATGAAAAACCTTGCAGCCTTATTTAAGAAAACTTCGGAAACTGAATAAACCAGCACCCATACCTTTCAATCAATTCCTGGGCCTCTCTCGAGATTCTGTGATGTAATCGCTCCTGAAGCAATCTCGTAATGTGCATGGTGAAGGCGTCATTAACACGCTCGTAATGAGTGGTACTCGCCAAATGCAACTGCGGACAAGCGTCATGGATTTTGAATTGGTGAGAGCCACAACCGACAGGTTCCTTGTAAGAAATCCCCCTATACTTCATCATACGAGCCAGCATGTAAATGATGTAAGAGCTCATATAAAATGTCTTCGTTCTTCTCAGGCTCAGGAGTTGCTTGTGCAAATTGTCACTGATCATCACAGCCCAGTTGACGTAATCTTTCCCTTCCAGCACGAGGTTGATGTAGTAAAACATCCAAGGCTCAAAAATGAATGACTGTGGACAACCACCAACTCTACTCAGCATCATAATGAGGTCACAGTATTCCTGTTTCAAGTCATCCGCAATAATTTGTTTCGGCAGCTTCGTTTGAGAAGGCTTAGGATTGCTCATCCAGTGAGTGTTAATTGTCTCCATGCATCTCTCGAATGCGGAAGCATACATTCGCTCAGCTCGTTCTCTGGACTTGTAAACCATACTCCTGTGCACCGGAATCCCGAAAGCTTCACCAATGGCCAAAGGAGTGAGATTGGCTAGCACTTGGCCATCTGGTGACATGATTGACCGATGATCCTTCTCATAATAATTGGCGCACTCCATCATCAGCTCCGAACACTGAATAGCTGGTGGGAAACCAGCAGCTGCATATAATCCACTTCGAACAATGTTGTGCGAAGTGGTCGAAGGTCAATGACTTCCAATCCCCAACATTCTGCTCTTGAAGGCCTCAAGGTTGACGGAGCCCAAGTTGGTATCTGTCAGCCTGCCCAACTTCGAAATGAACTTTGACTCTGGCATGAATGTTTTGCTCAGCTTTTTGATCACAGCCTGTCTGGATGTACCATTGTTATCTTTGCCAGTCGCCCTTGCCTCAGCCATCTGCAAAGCAATAAACATTCATCAGCAATTTATCTCAGAAAAATAAATAAGATACCTTGCAGGGCTGCCAGTCGACTTTTTAAAATTTGAGAAGTTGCAACATTCAATTCTTCTGCAAACCTCAACTTCTCCTTCACAAGATTTCGAACTTCAATACTTAGAAAAAACTTCTAAGTAACCTTTGACTTCAGCAATTTCAATCAGCAATCTTTAATAAAGTCGCCCACTTCACACTGGCAATCAGCAACTTCAAATTCGTACTTCCTCAAATTAGCGAGTTCGCACCTTCAGCAACCTCTTTGAAATTCCTCACTTCAAGGCGTCCCCAGCTTCAGCAATATAATCTTCTTCAAATCGAACTTTACTCACTTGCACTGGCAACTCAAGGCGTCCTTCTTACTTCAGCAATAGCAAATTTCAACAATACTCTATGCAGCCCAAGTCGTTCCTTTCAGCTTCACTTCAACAACACTTCAGTCTTAGCAAAAAAATTTGAACTCCTCAAGCAATGCTTAGCAACAATCCTCAGAGCAAATTCGTACTTCTCCAGCTGTGAAAAACAAGTGAGAAACTTCTCAATTTTATAGCCAAAAATCAAATTCTAGAAGGAGCCAATTATAGCCAGTGCATTTAATTTCCACTACTCCACTTCAAGAATTCGAATTTTCCCTCTCTGGTATTTCTGACACTTGTCTCTCGACGTCAGGAATCTTATTCTTCTAGAAGTTCAACTTTGACTGGCATCTTTTAATTTACTTTCAAAAAATTTAATTTAAATTCATCCTTTTTAATTTACCAGCCGGAGCCTTGTCACTTGAATTCGAACTTTACTTCTTTTCAGCTCTGGAAAATTCATCATCGAAGAATTCAATCAAAATCATCTAGGCAATTCACCTCAAATTCGTCATTCGAATCATTTTCCTTTCAAAAGTCACTTTATTCAAATTTGCCTTAGAGAATTTTAAATTTTCCTTAGGAAAATTTCACAATTTGAGTACTGATTAAATTCTTCACTCAGAAAGTGTTGGCGAAGTGCCAAAGACATGGAAATCCATCTATCATCACAAATGTTTAGTACCCAGAAGAAATTTTCTCCAGAACACTTCGAATCCATGGGTACCCAACGAACGGGTTCATTTAATTTTTTAAATTTTGAACCTTAGAAAAATATTATTCCACCCGTTTAAATCCATTCTTCATCTGTGATCATCCTGTGTTGCTCTGACTTGAGGAATTTTATCAATCCATCTTGCATTATTATCTTGACTTCACTACTGAAAAATTTGCTCGTACTTCAGGAAAATTTAACATCTTGAGTTCTAGGTGCATTTTCTAAGAAAATATTTTGCCTTAGGAAATTTTAAAATCATCTTGGGAAAATTTTGCCTTGGAAAAAAAATTTATTCGTTTGCCAGTAGTGTAAACTTCATCAACTTTACTTAGAAAAATTTTATTCATGGAGGCGCCTAGCACATTTTATTCTCCAACATCTTCCATGCCTTAGAAAAAGTTTATCATTTTGAAAGTTTCAACGCCTTAGGAAAAATTTTCATCACTTCATCTTATACTTCATTTCATACTCAAGGCGCATAACATACTTGAAGAGGAAATTCAAAATCACGCCTAGCATTTACCCTTCTTTCACCACGCCTTGAAGTGTTTTCAACGCCTTTTACCTCATTTACCATCCTTCATTCACTTTTACACCTTCAACTTGGGCGCATTTGAGCTAGGCAAGAGGATGACTAGATTTGCATCCAACAAAATCATCTTGAGACGACTTGTGAAGATGCAAGAGGCGCTTTCTGCTATGGTCGTTAGCCAATCATGGTCTATATGGAGGCAATCAAACATTGAGAGGGCAACAAATCTAAAACAAAAGATTCTAGATGACACTTTGTGGGATTGGGTGGAATATCTTCTTGCTTTCACCGAGCCCATATTGAGCATGATATGCTTTACTGACATGGATAAGCCATGCTTGGGGGAGGTTTATGATGGCATCGACTCAATGCTTGAGAAGATAAAAACCATCATATGTGAAAAAGAGCAAGATCTTGAAGAAACCTTCTTCAAAGAGGTGCACGCAATTTGTGTTGACAAGTGTGTTGGAACTGTAAAAATCTGATGTTTTCACATGTTGGTTTTACTCATAAACTTCCAGATTTGGTCCTACCATGTGCATATTTTACCCTTATTTTGCCATATTGCCCCATTGAATCCATCGGGTCAAGCATTTCCATATTGTTGTTCCTATCGGCATAAGTTCATTGCTGTTTCCCCGACCCACAATGCATTTCTACTAACATATGTTTGCTGCAGGCATATCGGCGTGACGATATCAGGGTCTCACCGATCCATTTTTTCTGACAAACGTCTGTGTTGCCTATCGGCAAGACGTTTCTAATGTCATGGCAATTGGATTTCATCTTCTGGCTGTTATTGGCATGACAATTTCTTTGTTTCGGCGACAGAGTGGGATACACATTTCGGCAGGAGTTATACCGTCGGGATGATGTTTCATCGAATTCAGTATGTCTCCCCGACTGGCCATTGAATGTCTTATCGGCAAAAGTCCCTGCTTCGATGTAATGTCACAGCGAGATTGTTTTGTCTTACCGACCGGCAACAAAGGGGTGCTTTTCGGTGAGAGATTTTATTCGATATAATGTCTTGGCGAGGTCTTCTTGTCTTGCCAACTGACGGTGGAGGGATTGACTTTATCGGTATGAGTTACTGACATTTGGAGGGAGGTCTTAGCGATTTCATTGGGTCTCACCGATATAATTGGCAAAGGGTCTCTGTCGATATAAGAGTTGCATTCTCTTGGCGATCTAAAGTGAGTTCGGGATGCTTCGGTATGACATAATGTAATCTCCAAGAGGTCTCCCCGACATTGATGTGTCTCGCCGATACACAGGATGAAAAGGTTACATCGGTAAGAGTTGATGTTTGCGGCATATGGTCTTGGCGAGTGTGAATTGTCTTCCGACTATGCGAACAAATGTTGTTTCGGCCAGACTAAGTGATAACAGTATGAGGTCTCGGCGAGTGACCTCCGGTCTCGCCAATGGAACACAAAAGACTTGTCGGTATGAGAATTGTTTGGTCACAGCGACACAAGACGGATGAAGGAGCTTTCGGTGAAACATCATGTGGTCTACATGAGGTCCCCCCGATATCAGTAAGTTACAACGACAGTGAATAAAACAAACGTGTATCTCGGTGAGAGGTTTCCTTGTGTCTCAGCGAGTCTGGGGAAACATAAAGAAATCTATGTGACTTCTTTCCGACTCTGTTGGGTCACGGCGAAAGCGAACAGGACCACGGGACGACTCTAGCAATTTAATTTCCTTCGGCATACTGACTGAATGTCTTGGCGACTGTTTCATTGGTGACTAATAAAATTCAAACACTGTGGTCGACGTGTGAATGTTAAATACCGTTGTAGGCCGACATGAAATTTGCCCGAATACTACGGTTGGCCGACATGAATTTGAAGCGATATGTTCACTGATACTGGTGTATAAATATGCACTCCCGATTGTAATTGAGACATCAGATTTTAGATCAGATCTGAGATAGAGACAGCAGATTAGAGATGGATACAGTAGAGTAGAATTCTCTTATCAGAGACTATGGTGCATATTTTCAAATGGCGATTTCAATGAAATTCAGCTGGTGTGGTAGTTTGTTTCTAGTATCAATTGTCTGTTGAGTTTATTGAAAAGTATTGCTAAGCTGTCTCCAAGTTGGTTCTTTCTGGTTTAAATTGATATAACAAGCTTATTTTCAGTTTATCAGTGCACATTTGTTGTATCTATGTGGTTAATTAACTGGTTCTCTCAAGAAGAGATTAAATCCTTTTAGTTGATCACAGTAATCAAGGAGATTCATCTGGATTATTAAAGTAGAGCTTAGTAATCATAATCCTGCATGTTTATACAAGTTGTAAACAGAACATATGCCAGCAATTTGATTTTCTGCCAGAATAAGTTGCCCACTTCTGTTTCTTTTGACTCCGCATACCCAATAAGGCACTAGTCTCTGCATTTTCATCATTTGGATTCATTCAGTTTCTTTACATCTATTTTACATTTGTTAATTGAGCACTTTAGGATTTAGAACTGAAGATTGTTATTGCTATCAAGTTTGATTTCATTTGTTCACTTCCATCTGCCATTGTGGACAAATTATTGCAAGAAGAATAATCATAAGTTAAGTCTACTTCATTCAGAAAGGTACACCCGCCTAGGTTTAGCAGCACCTGAAGAGTAGAAGGTTGAGTTCTCTTGACCTTGTTTGTTACCCTAAAACGTATCAAGAGATTGGCAACCTCTTGAGGTATCTTTACCTGCGTTTTTGAGAGCTAACAAAGTGGAACAAAATGACCACCCCACTCCATCTTCTTGCCTTCGCTTTGACTCCCAAATTTTACAGTGTGCAGATCCTTGCTATACCAAATAGAGTGCCACCATACCATGATCCAAAATTCAACGAAAGGTTTAGGAAAGCTCTTGTTAAACTCTTCCTTGATCCTAAGATAGAAGATAAAGTTTCAACTGAATTTATTGGTTTTGTTGTCTCTAGTGATCAAAGTGCTTTTGCTCTCCATGACAAATATAAGAAGGATGCTCACTCTAGGTGGTACCTCAAGGGCTACAAGATGCCACACCTCCAAGTTCTTGCAATAAAAGTCTTAAATCAAGTAAGTTTTAACATTTTAAGTTTTATCATTTAAAAATTTAAAACTAAAATGTGTTATTTTCCAATTTGAAGTTTGATTTACAATTTTTTTAATTTAACAACTCTAATGAGAGCTCTCTTTGCTTCAATAGATTGCTAGTTCTTCTTTAGCTGAGCGGAATTGGAGAACATACTCCTTCATCCAATTACTGAAGCACAATCAATTGGCATCAAGCAAAGTAGAGGAGCTAGTTTTTGTTCATTCCAACTTGCGCCTTCTTACACACAAAGAGGATGACTACAAAGAAGGGGCAGCAAAGATGTGGGATGTAGAACCAGAGTGAGCTGACCTAGATCTTTCTTTGGCTGCAGTTGCACAATCTTCTTCAGATTTTGAGGAGTCAAGTAGTTAGCATACTTTTAGGGCAAGTGCCAATGTGCTTCCATCATCTAATGTTAATGTTGATGATTATCTTAATCTTGATGATGAACCATATGATGCAATTGCAGATTAGTGAATTGGTTACTATTTGTATTATTTAAATGTTAAACAATGATTATCTATCATGGCATTCAAGTTTGATCCTTTTGATATTGAAAACTGAATTTAAATCAGTATATTATGTTTCAAAAATTGAAATTTGTCATAGTTTTGTTTAGCATATGTATTGGTATATGACATTCTAATTTTCTAAACTTAATTTTGTTTCTAGGTTGCATATATTTTAGTACGGACGTACCCGATTCCATACCCAACCCCCCAAAAAAAATTGGCATTCCCATGTACCCGTACCCAATTTGGCAACCTAGCATTATATAAATGGTCGGCTGCTTTGAAAGAAATTATCATTTATTAGTGGGTCAGCTGGCCTATTAAAGGGACTGCCTGTTAACACCTAATTTTAGCAGAAATACTTTTAAATTTTGAAATATCTTAGGCAAGTATTACAATTTCTCTGCCTATTCTTTCTTACTTACATCATTGTAATATCCTATATATATATATATATATATATATGCAATTGGGGACACGTCCTTTACATAATATGGCTATTCCTATTAGGCCTAGTCAGCCTTGTCCTCTACAATCCTTTAGCAGCCAATTGCGATAAGTTCTTACTGCTGCTGTACCTCTGCACTATCCTCTGCCAACACTAGGAAATTCACCCCATTCAGCTTAAGGACAAATTGGCAGTGAGTTACTTAGCATTAGAGGTAAATTTATTCTATACATGCATGCTGGGAAAACAATGGAGAGTGTCGGGAAAGCCTTTATAGAATATAGGGAAAAGATGGCAGGAACTTAGGCAGTTAAAAAAGAAATGTTTTCGATGAATTCCTATAGGATACATCCATAATATCTTTAAAATTCCAAACTGCAGAAAACATGTTTTCTCTTTTTATCAACCATACATATCAAAACCAACTTTTTTGGACAGTGTGTGTTAGCGTTGAGCCACTCCCTACCTAACATTAGTTGTCTCTGTTGGGAAAATTAAATGTTAAGTGTTCACATAAGTTAATAATGTGTGTTGTTATCACAACTCACATAACTATTACAGATGTGAGAATAGTTATTTGTTAGAGTTTGTTAGTGGTAGGAGTGTTTGTTTGTAATTGAATTGTTAAAACAACTCAATATATTTAGGGATGTCGTTTATGTTGTTTCCTAAATAATAGGATTTAAGAATCCTATAAATATGTAAAGTGTATTGAAGAAAAAATATGAGACGACTATACTGTTATTGAGTGCAAAATTTTCTGCCTCTCCCCATATTTTCTAATACTCTCTACATCAAAACAAATTCTAAAGCTTTAGAATTTCTTCTTGCAAAGAATTATATCTATTGTTTTACACAAACATAATTTAAATTACTTTGAGCCTCTTGTGTTTCTTTTTTCACAAATATTACTATAGTCTATTATGGATGCATTCAGCATGGCATAAAGAATATCTAGTATTCTTATAAAATAAATAACATTTCTCAATAATGCAGGAGCATCCGGGGTTCTTGTGATCCTGCTTGCCAGAAAATATTGTATGATCAGATTTCAGCTTGACTCTTGTGTTTGCAGGTCCTTTTGTTTTGGTTGAAGGGGTGAATTTTGCCCTTTTGCTGTCTTTTTGTGTGGGGTCCACAGGAGAACTGAGTTGGACACTAAAAATGAAAATTATTGGGAGAATCAGGCATTCCGTCTAATTTTTTGGGGCCCACAAAACTGTTGGAATATTTTGTCATTGATGTCAAGGTTGAGCTGTGTGCTCATGTGCTTGACCTGCTGGACCAACCTGTGTGTGTGGTTGAGTTGGGTGTGTGTCTACTTCAGCTGCTACTTCGGTGCCTTCTTGTCAGCATCTGTGTTAACTTAGAAAAGTCATACGCCACATCATCCTCAAATGATCTAATCTTTTAAGACTCATTGTTTTTCTTTATGAGGCCGCTTATATCTATGCCTTTAGAAATTTATAAGCATCGGTGTCTTACTGAATATTGTCGATATGTCCATATGCCGGTTAGTGTATGTTTGGAGTGCTGGCAATGCACTAAAAGCAGAGACGATATTTTGAATGAGGTCAAAGTGTGGGCTACGTGAAGCAGTGCGGTTAGCATCAAATTGGTGTTTTTATGGAGTTAAATCGATTGAGTTTTTAAAAAAGGAAGGCATCGCTATATTTCATTTGACATTACATGTGGTGTTGTTGGAGGCTTGTTTACTTATCTTTTAAAATGTCGATAAAATCAAAAGGTCGCTTTGGAGACCATGATAAAATTTGAAAGGCCTTACTAATATTTCTCATGGCAGCGAATATTTCTTTGAGGACGACTTCTACTTGATGCAGCGACGTCTTACCTTGCTGGAGGCGGCTACCTTTGAAAGGGTAGATTATTTATTTGAGACAGCTCCAATTTAGTGTGCAGTTATTTCTCATTGAAAACGGCTTCTTCAGTTTGCTCTGACGGCTTCAGGGGACGTGTTCTGTGGACGGCTTGTGTTTTGAGAGTGTATATTTTATTATTTCTGACTGTGGCGGCTAAGACTTTAAATCATTCGATTTTAGACATGTTCTGGGTGCCAACTTCATTCTCTTGTGTCGGGTTTATCTTTTGAAGTCGTTTCAAAATAAAAATAGATTGCATTCATGAGGCTGCGCAGATTATGTGAAGTCAGTTACAGTGTCTGCAAATTGAATTAAAATCAGAGCCTCTGGCAGGTGCGGGCCAGTTTTGGTGAAGACGCGATTCTTTGAGGATTAGTCGGCTATTTTGAATAAGAGTCTTTAATTTTATTCAATACTTTTGGCACGGAAGAGATATGAATATTATAGCAAAGACGTGTTGTTTGGCAGAGACATGGTTTTAAAGGCTATGGATTCAGAAAATGATTATTAATCTTGTGTGTGCCTTAGCATCTATATAGCGCTTTCTAATTTCTGGCAATGATTTTTTAATGGTGACAGCTTTTAGCTAGGATTCGCAACTTCTCTTTTTGGGCAACGGATTTTTATTTTGAAGAGTCATGGCATATTAATGCCCTCTCAGATACGTTCAATAAATTCTCATCATTGGTCCATCCTGGCGACTGCTCCTTCATGTGCTTTTCAGCGAATCTTCTAATTTCATCTATTATCGGGTCTTGCTGTTAAGACATTTTTATCTATCTATTTTGTGCACAAGATAATACAGACGGTGAATTAAGCAGTGAATATAGTGCAAGTATGATTGTGTCTTCAGAATATGGAGTATTTACTGTTGTCATTTTCTTTATGAAAAGTGGGTGTGTGAAGACATAATGGTTTGAAGTTTTGAACCATTATATGCAAATTCATAAAGTTAAATTTTTAAGAATTGCTGGTCAGATCATACTCAATGTCGGTTGTGCACTGAGAAAAAGTGTGTGGCGTATTGGGTTGAGATATAATGAAGACGTGATTTGCATGAGACCTAATGCATTAAGGTTGCGATCATTTTCATTATGGGAGCCGATGAAATACTGATTCAACCCCACCTCCCACCTCTCAGTATTTCCTCGGTGTGCTCTTCAGAATCTTGTCCTATCTTTTGGCTTAGTTGTATTTCCACTACTTGGCATGGATTCCCTCATTGGACCCACCTTATCCTGTCAGCAGTTAAAACCTTACGCTGGAAATTTTATTCATACTCTGCTGGGCATCAGTTTCTGACAAATCTTATTCATGCTAGACGCAGGAAGTTAATACCTGTGGGTATCTTTGACTGTCAACCACTCTTTTCCCATTAAATACTGACAACTTCAGTAAAAATTGTGGGATTCTTAGGTGCTGAGCAACATCAGTTTCTATCTCTAGCTGGCTGCAGTTACAAAGAAATATTCTAGTAGTGGCATTTCATTATGGGGATACCAGCAAAAAGTTTCAACATTCACCATGTGTGATTTATCTCGCTGGCAGCTGGCATAATTCCTACCTGATTCAAGATCGCATTCATAGAGGTCCAGGAGCATCTCTATTCTGATAGTGTCTAGCTGGCATTTTTTTCTAACCGAAGCCTATGACTGGTACCTGATTCCTTATTTTGACGATCATCATCTTTCACCAACCAATCAGTTATCTGCTGGGGTCTGCCTCTGTCTAGCATACACCTCCATGGCACATCATAGTGGATAGTTTCAGAATCAACACCCAACCTACATTGAATTGAGGAGGGGCCCACGAGACAGGAAATTATTCCTGGGCAGCTTCATTAGAAATTAAATGTGGGATTGTGGAGTCTTAAAGACTCTCACTCCCTTAGCAATAGGGACCTAAGGAAAGGTAAGGATATATACAAGGAAAAATAGGGAAGGAAATACTAGAGGTCGTGGGAGAACTTATTTCGGGCTGGTAGGTAGTGGGTAATAATTTATCCACAGAAATAGTACCTGTTGGGTGCTGGTATATTCTAATAACCAACCAAATATGTGTGACAAAGAGAGAAGAGAATGGATACAAAAGAGGGACAGAGGAGTGCAGCATTATTATATCTCTGCCCTTAGCTGAGGACTAATGATATATAAAAGCCGAGTATTGTCTGGCTGGTCAACCGTGGAAGGAGTTGGAATGAATTCCAAGCTGTTTGTTATGCATCTCTGGCTAGGTTGTACACCTATAGTAGTGAAATTCTGATTTCTGGGTTTCTTGAGTGCTTTTTCAGGTGTAGGGTCAAATATTGAAGCAGAATGCAAGAGTAATTGAGTTACAATTCATAATTTTCTACGTGCTGTTATATTCTTGTTGTTTGTCACCTAGTACTTGCTGTTGTTGAAATATGTTCATGTGTTTAGGCTGCTAGGATTAGCTGCCCTCCCCTGGGTGCCTGATCCTGGACAGCATCACTCAAAGTAGAATGAAGATTTTATTTCAAATTAATACTCACAATTTAGATCCTCAACTCACTATCTGTAGAATGTTGTTATTATAGTAGCCTGCTCACAAACATTGACCTATAGTTTCTTTTATGTTAAAATTTTTTGATCAAAATCCAATATTTACCATGATTAAAAATATATTTGAAGTATAAAAAACTGAATAATTTTTATTTCTCCATTTAGAAAAAACAAACCTTGGATAACCATCAATTTTCATTTGTTTAAAATGTATATCATACAATATGATGGATTATGTATGCCCTTTCAATAACAAATATAGAGAAGAAATATAACTCACCAGTCCTTGAAGAAAAAATGTCATCATCACCAGGATTCAGGTCCATATCCAATATCTATATCCAGCGTGCCAATTAAGGAAAACAAGACATATGGAAGCATACTGAACATTAGACGAGTAAAAATGAGGCTCAATGGAAATATTTCAAACTGTAACAACCCCAAACAGCCATCTATGGAAACATTGGAAAGCATAAACAAAAAAGTATATAAGAAAAATTAGTGCTAAATTTTGATCAAGCTCACCATAGCTTCGACATCAGAAAAATGTGGCAAATCTTCATCACTGTCTGAAAACTTATTCTCTTGATTCCCTGGAAATTGGTTAGCTACAGCTTCTTCACAACTCATCACTTGAAAATCATTTAATCCATCATCAATAGGAATAAGGGAAGCCACTTGAGAGACTTGCATTATATTATTGTGAATGGCAGGTGTCCCTTCAAACTGTAAAGGTCTTTTAAAGTCTACATAGCCATCATTACCATGCAAGGAGGCATGTATACATTTGTGTGAGGATAACAACTTAAAATTATTATTAGCAATGTTTTCTAACATTGAAGGTACTGTTGAGATCCCTTGTTGTAAAGGGACAGGAAGACTAGAAGATGTAAACCCTGGATGAGAGTCATTCTTACTTGCACTGACTTCCTCACAAACTACAGATGGTGCAGTGAATTCTAAAATCTCCATTTTAACCTGTTGATAATCTGAAGAAGGCTTATTACTGTCCTTCTCTTGAAAACTGAGAGGTCGCAACTCATTAGCTGCCTGCACAAGAGTTTCTATTGTTTCAGGCTCTTCCTTGACAACAGGATATCCTTTAGAGAGAGGCATCAAGTTACCCAGGTTGCCGTGGATGGATAAAGATCCCCATGCACTAGTCTGCTCAACATAACTGGATGGAATAACACTTGATATACATGAAGGCTCCTGATATGCTAGTGGATTGAATTCATCATTGTAAGGCACATCAGTATCCTCTGTGTTCAACTTACAATCCATAGGCCCATGAATAAATAACTGTGGCTGACAGTCAGCATAAATATTTAACGGCACAACTTCTGACTTAACTGCATCATGACTCCATTCTTGACTAGCTTGTGCAGGAAGAGTTGATGTGAATGCAGGTACAGATGCCACTTCAAGGCCATTAGATTCCACACAAACAGTCGTTTCCATTGCAGAGTTGCTTGAACAACATGGGGCCATATTGCCTGCACACTGTGAAGGTATTGCTTGTGATTCATCTTTCAGAGGATTACCTAACATAATATATTTTGAATCACATAGCAACTCCTGCCCATTTCCTAATGCGTAAATATTTGCTCCTTCACTACAGTTAGGTAAAAAATTAGGAGCTGATTGCTGATGAGGTTCATGCTGCACCTTACCACCTGAGGATTGGACAAGTCCTCTACTTGAAACGAGAAGCTCCTCTTTAGTAGTTAATGAGCTCAAAATCATGTGACCATCTCTAACAGACTCTCTAAGTCCACTTGTTGTTCCCTCCTTGTATTCATTGCTTAAAATCGGTTCACCAGCATTGTCCTTAATATCAACAGTCATGGAAGGCATTAAAAATGCATCATCACCTTCCCAATTTCCAATGCTTGGCTGTGACAACATGCCTGATGCGGCAATGTTTTCTTCCGAAACTGCTTTTTCAAACCCTTCTGCTCTATTATATCTAGTGTCAATACTCTGGAAAGTGCTAGAATTATGATTGACTAGAGAGACTGGGTTCATATTAGGTTCATTGTTAATGATGGGAGCTGTAATGGTGTCCAAAGGCAAACTAGATTGTATGATGTATGATCTGTCCTGAATGGTAACTGAATTATGCACTTCTTCTTGGGGCATGTCTTCCACCAAATGATGAATATTTTCAGTAGAAATATAAGCATTGCCACTATCTGCAGCAGTGACAGTGGTCATAACAGATGGATCATGCCTTGAGAAGTCATAACACCCATTTGACATAAGATTTAAGGGGGCAGGAACTTCTAATGAATCCATATTTGTGGAAGAAAAAGCACCTGCATCGCCTTCAAGTCCCCCACTAGCTAAAAAGTTAACCATTTGGTTGAAGGCTTTATCTTCAATATCAAGGCATTCTTCTGAAAGCCCAAATGGTGGTGCAACTGCAGCTTCTTCAATGCTGACTGCAAGAGGAACCCCTACATACATCGCAGCCCTCTTTTCCTGCACAACTTCATTTGCATTCCTTGTGCAAATAACAACAGTGTCGTTTGGGCAAAGAGAAATATCCTCCACAGGAAGAATTCTTTGTGCATGAATTCTCTTTCTCATTTGGTAGTATTGATTGCGAACATTCTGTAATTTTTGTTTCTGTGTAATATCATCTTTTCCATTCAACTTGCTAGACTGAGACAGTTTTGAAAGACCCATCTGAGCCAACTCAACCTCAACCATGCTAGCAGCTGCCTTTGTTGATATTTCTGGGTTATAAAGAAGAGCATGCCACCGTTCCCGAAGATCTCTGACTGTAAAGCAACGAGAGAATCGCACAGCACCTTTTGCAAGAGCCTCCAGAGCTGCACCAGCCTGCAATCTACTCATTAGATGCTTACATTGAGCTTCCAAGATGTGACTTGCACTATCAATCACATAAGGAATATCCTACAGAAATTGTCAATTTTTATAAAGTTCACAACAAATTACTAATCAGGACATGCATATCTTTAAAATGTTGTCTCAGCTCAAGAAGAAGAAATCCATAGGCCTAGATATTAGATATGATTGTTATAAAAAAAAATACATTAGCTTACTTTTTGTTATATACAAGAGTAGAATCAATTCTGAGGAATGTAAGGGATCGCATCCTTAATAGAACAACTACATGGTATTGGCACATACAGAACTTAATTTTGAGTCCAAACATCCTATAAATTGCTATAGCAATTAAGTTTAATAAATGGCTCATTATGAAATATCTTACATTTCAACCAGACTACGAAGATCCCAGTTCATAAAACAATCTAGACAAAATAAAATAATATTCAGACACCTATTAATCATTTTGCCCAGTTTTCAGATAATAAAAATAAAGAAAGAGAGACCACAAATGAGCAAAAGTGGCTCACTGGGACTCAAAAGTACACTCGGTTACAATTACACAGGTTCCCAAGTTTCAAGGTCAGGGCAACAGGATTTGGGGATGGCAAAAAAAGTCAGGTTGAGGAGACAGCAGGGGTCAGCAAATAAAATAAGTTATAAAATACAATCTTTCTATTTTTAAAGTACAAATAACTAAAAAAAGCCTGAAAATAATTTAAACAAATTAAGAAAGGCTATTTTTTTATAAACTGTAATCATCTAAATATATCTGCTAAAAATATAAACATGCTTATATAAGTCTTGAAAGCTTCTCTACAATTGAAAGGGAGCAAACACATAGGTGTGTTAAGTCAATGTCAGCCTGAAATGTATTCAATTAATGATCTCTTCATGTGGGTGGCCTCCCACACTTTAGTAGGGTCTCTTGTATAATATAGTTCATAACTGAAATTGGAAAAAACATTTAACCACCACGAATAAGATGAAATCACGAGTTTGCTTTCCATTCAGCAGGTCTCTTGTTATCACTTTTGTAAAGCAAAATGGAAGCAAAGCAGTTGGTGTTTATCGTCTTGTCTTTCAATGCATTTTGGTTCCACTGGATTTTGTCTTAAGAAGGTAAAGTGCTGATATTGTTCAAGAATAAACTTGGCAAAGAATCACAGAATTTGCTGGTTTTTTGGAATGGATCTTGCCAATTCTAGAATGAATGGAGTGGAATTAAATAAGACAAATTTCAGTAAGTGAGCACTGCCAATTTAGCTTTCCTAAATGTGGAAAGCTACCTAAATTCCCGATCCTCAATCTCCTGCCTACTCCACCTAAGAGGGCTTTATCTAAGTCACAAGCCCACATAAAAATTTTCATTTTCTTTACTGGAATTTAGTTAGCATTTAGAATTTGAGGCATGGGAAGATGGTAGAGCATCCCTATTTTTAGCAAAACACAAGGGGATGGCTTTGACTTGTTTAAAGAGGTGAACTAATTACAAATAGTCTTCTAAGGCAGGGACCACTCAAAAAAGAATTGACATGACAGAATATTTTAGTGTTGCTCCTGAATTCTGGGGACATGGGGATGTGCAGACATAGGGACAAGTTTAAGAAACAACAAATTTTTTTCAGATTTTTGGGATGGTGGGAGGATGGCTATTAAAATTATATATTAAATTTAAATTTGAATTTTTTAAATACAAAAAAGATAAAATACCTAAAAGTAACTTAAATAAACCAAAAGACCACCATATTCAAATTTATTAAGTATAATAACAATCCACTGATTCCTAATCGAAAAGTTTGAATGGATCTCACTACTCCTGTGTGCAGTAGTATTACTACTGGCCCTATTTCTTTGGGAGATTCTCTTAGTATTCCCAATCAGTGTCACAGCTAAACCCAGTTCTGCTATTCATACTGCCTCTTTTGTTGATGTTGTTTTGTCCCTCAGTTGTTCCCTGACCCTCCACCTTATATTTGATGGCATCAAAATCTGTACATTTGTCACCTGTCCTGGCTATGCCATTGAAATTTGTAGGTTTTGCTCCCATCCAAGTTGCGCCATCAAAATCTGTAGGTCTATCTCACATCCAAGCTGCACCATCAAAATCTGTAGGTTTGTCTCCCATCCAGGCTGCCACATCTTCTTCCTTGACAGTAACTTTGGCTTTACCAACATTAAAATCTAGTTTTCCTTCTGTTGCACTTCATGAGACAATCCATTCAACCACACTTGCAGCTTTTGATGTAGCTCAAGCCACCCATATTTCTGGTTTGTGTGGTCCTCTTTTCAAGTAATGGAGACAGGTATTTACTGTCATGCCCCTGAAATTTAAAATGCAAAAAAATTCAATAATAAAATATAAATGACAATATAAAGATTAAAAATATCAAAATAAATATTAACAGTTTAATAATATTATTATATAATATGATAATATAAAATATACATATAAAATTAGATATGTTAAATAAACATACAATGTATTTTAGCAAAAGACAAAGAATGATAGCGATTCATAACTAAGGGCAGCAATGGAATAAAAATAAATAAAGGCAAAATTTATACTAATAAAAGCAGCGATCAAGGAAAAGACACAATGGGACAAAGGAACATGCCTTTTCCCATCGTAGATATAAAAGAAGATATATTTTCAAAGGTGAGGCATATAGGAAAAACGAGAAAGGAATTGGCACAGAGATACAGCAGCGATTAAACAGTTTACAAGAGGCAATGATTATAATACCTCAGGGCAGCACTAGTAATAAGAGTTAGTGATTACTTAAGACCTTATCTAAACAAAGGCATCAATTCTTAGAAAGATATACATCGGTGAAAGGAGGAAAACACTAGAGAACAGCAAATCAAAAGGAAACCCGTGTGATCCAGCACAGCAGATAGTGGTTATCAGAAATACATACATAAGCAGGGGTATATCGGATATTTTCTACCATTCATTGCTTAATATATGCATATAACTTGTTATGGATAATAAATAATATTTTAGGATATGTCTTGTGATAGAACATGTGATCTGCTTGAGTGTTTGAAACCCACCTTGTGGGAAGGGCCTGGGGTGAAGTGGTAAGAGCCAAAAGAGCCCACTTGCGACCTCCGTCCAATCCCACAAGATGGCAAGTGTCTTTAGGGGGTTGAGACATTGATGGGGAAAGAAGGTACAAGCCGCCAAGGGAGAGGGCTGTGGTATACACCCTCTTAGGCTTGGTATGGAAATGGCTTCAAGCGGACCCATCATGTCCTTCTCCCAAAATCCTAATATGTTGCATTGTTGATAATCTATGGATGTGATGTAATTGTCTAACTCTAATAAGCATATATATATTTGCACATATTGTTCATGTAGTGATTGTAGGATTCCAATCCAGGATTGCATCATTAAAGAAATATTTATTTGGTAAGATGAACCCCTAACCCTAATTCGTTGCAATTTGTGATTTGTGGGAAAAATCTAGGGCAAATCAGGAGAGGGACATTACATTTACCTTTTTTCAGAATGGATCCATAAGTTTCAAAGGAAGAGCATTATGCTGAAATGGTGATATCTACAAGTTCCACAAGCTTTTACTGAGTCTGTGTGAAGTCCATGTTTGGATATCAATGATTTGGCAACAACTCCTCCTTGACGATCTTGCCATTTATCCATGTGCACAAGATTTTTGTAGTGGTTTGTGATTTAGTAGAAGATCAGGAGCTTCTTCTTGAGTTTGGACCCTAGTTTTGGGTAGTGCTTATCTTTGTATTAAGTTGTGGTTTCCTGAGTCTAATCACTCAGTGAAACCTTTTTCTCATGGTCACTAGGAGACAAGGATTGGTACTGGTGTGAGAGACTAGAACAGCTAAACAGTATTCCATTTTAATAAAAATTGGAGACAGATGCTTGGAAACGACAAAAATAAAAATAAAAAATTTATATATATAATTTAAATTTAAAAAATAATAATCATACAAGGGATATGCAACTATAAAGTATGTAAAATACTAAAATACTTATAAGAATTTTTAAACTAACATTTTAAAGTATTGAAATAGATGTCAACAAAACCAAAGATTAATTAAATTGATATTTGAAAATCACCCTCATCATATAAAAGATTATTTCAAACCATGTTGGCGTTTAAATTTGCACCTCTGGAATGCGTATTTGAAACGGACAGCTATGCACAGATAAACTGCTCTTCAAATTAGGAGGGGAAGCTCCCTCTTGCTGATGGTGTTGAAAGAAATTAAACTAAGAACTAAGTTGCCTATCTTTTTGATCAGCTTAGAGCACAAGGTTTATTAAACACAAACGCCGCAGCTGAGATTTTCTGTTTTAAGAACTTCAACTACGAGTAACTTAAACTAAAGACGTTTCTAACTTCTCAAGTAATAAGCATAGCAAGAGAAACTAGAAATGAACAAGGTTGATTTCTAACAAAATACTTCAATAAACTCTTTCTCAACAAACATCTACACACTTCAATGTAAGTTGAAATCAAGATCATAAAAGTAGAACACAAATAACGGAAATCTAAGATGTTATATCAAGGCAAAGGAGGCTCATGATTTTATTACTCAAACTTCTGGAACAAAACTTACTTCTAACATGCCTGGAACAAGAAATTGCAGCTAAAGAGGCTTGCAATCTTGTTCTTACACAATACGAACAGCAATTACAATAACTTCTTGTTGGCTAAAGAGGCTCAACAATTGGCTATCATAAAACAATTGAACAACACTTGAGTAACAAATAGAAGGCACAATAGGCTCAGTGTTTTGTTATCACTAGCATGGTTCTAACACAAAGTGAATCGACATCGACAATGCCTTTTGTTACAAAGAGACTAAAGAATTTGCTATCACAATAACCGCTAAAGAAAACTTTTACCACAAAAGCTCTTATTATAGGCAAGCAGGAGTAGGGAACCCTAAAATCTCCTTGTTAATAATCTGGGGCCGTCAAGCAAAGCTTATTTCTAAATCTAGAAAGAAGATAACGTCTAACCACCTATGAAAGCATAAAAACAGGGAAATGCCAACCATTACAACTTGTTTTCTTTCTGTTCTTCAAAGAGTGGATAAGAATTGAGACAAAAATAGAAAGAAAGCTGGAAGAAAGCTTCTAGAAGAAAAGTTGCTTACTAATCACATCCGCCAAAAGCAAGAAATCAGGCCTTTGTTCTAAGGTATCGGCGTTCTCACTTAGCAAAACATCGCTTATAATATCTTCAAAGATTCACAACAGATTCGAAATTCCGGACCTCATTGGCCGCTTCAAATCTTGCTAACATCATGGAAGTGTGACTTACAGAGTCTTATGTTTTCTTCATTCACTTCAAGCATTACCTCTTGTTGTATTTTCCTTATGACCATATCATCCATTCGCCTTTGAGATAGTGACACTTTTCGTGCCATGTAGCAGCACTTCTCTGTTTACCTGTTACCGCTTCGACCGCGAATCAACTGCCATCAACCGACCGATCTCCCTTTATAGCTCGGGTTGTAATGCTTGATGCAAGCAATTACAAACTTGTTGATGTGTTTTTCGTGACCGCACCAACACAGAATAAAGTCGCCAATGGCTACCCTACTCTCTCTTGATCAAAGTATTCCGCATGCTAAGATTGCAAGAAAATTCATGCGTTCAACTCCAAGGTTCTTTCAGTGCGAATAGGCTCAGTTGGCTCGATGTGATTTGCTGGTATTTCAAAAATGCTGACAAATTGTCTGTAATTTCATACTTACTAAAAATAGTAAGTTCCTCAGAATCTGATGAAAACTTGCTGGGAGCATACTGACAACAATGTTAAACTCTGTTTTCAATTTATTCACCTCGTTGAATTCAAATTGGCGCGAAGGAATCAAACCCTAATTTTAAAGACTCGGCCAAAAACCCAATTTACGATCAAAGGTGGGCACATCCCGGAAAGATAGACAGAACGAGAGAGAGAGACAACAGCAAAAACAAACCAACACCAAACCAAAAGCAAAGCCAAAATTAGGGGTCCTCGATTTGGTAATGGGCGATGTGAAAAACGCCACATCGTGAACTCAAGACTCAACCGATATAGGAAATGACAATGCCACGCAGGAGTCCTCAGAGTGTCCCGTGCTCGGACATTGAGGTAAGCTCGCCTCCAAAGTGCAACCAAACACCTGGGCTTGATATGATGCGTTTGTCTCGGGCCGTTTGATGTAATCATGATAAAGAGTTGATCCGCCTTTGAAAACATTGAGTGTGGAATTCATTTCGGAAGACTTGAAGAATGACTATAAACTCGCCTAGGTTTAGACAAGTTTTGAGCGACTTTTATTTTTAGAATGCTGATTTTCTTGCTCCAACGGACAAATTTTTTGAAAATTTTTTTGAGATATGGGTTTTGCTCAGAATTTTTGAGCGACTTTTATTTTTAGAATGCTGATTTTCTTGCTCCAACGGACAAATTTTTTGAAAATTTTTTTGAGATATGGGTTTTGCTCAGAATTTCGTTGCAAGACAACCCAGATCATCAATTTTCGAAATTTTTGAATTTTGCCTAAAAAAGCAGCAAACCCTAATTTCTTCAATTTTTCACGAAAAAAACTGGCACCTGGGTTTCGTTCATAATATGATTAGAAATGAACCTAGTTGATTAGATTTACAAAATACTGATGGCTGATCGAAAAAGCAGCTAACCCTAGGATTTGAAATTTTCTTGAAAAAAGCTGTGATATGGGTTTTCACTTTTCTTCAGAAGAGTCTGGAGACAAACTAAGTTGTTGAGTGTCTCGGTCCCATAGGCTGTTTAGTCTCGTGGACGTCATTAAAATCTTTCATTCATTCATTCATTCAGAAGACTAATTTGAGAGGACCCAGCTGATTGAAAACTGAATGCACTGAGGATTTCACTGACATGCAAATAAAAAGAAGCTGCTGCAACTTGATGAAGTTCTTAAAAATTTATTCAAATGAATGAGGTGAAAAGACCCAGATGGCTGAAAATTTGAAACTCTTGGCCTTCTTCTTGAAAATTTTGATCTTCTGGATGAAAAAGTTTGAAAAAGCAAAGCCTTATGCTTGCTGGTCTGAAAAATTTGATGAATAACCAGCAAACTTGAGTTCTTGAATCATAAAAATTCTTCAAACTTGTTGCTCCAACTTTCTCCTTTGAATGCTACCTGCGAAAATGATGAATTTTACATTGAAATGATGAATTAAATAGACATTAGGGTTTGAATTAGGTTTGCTTTCTTTTGCAACTTGATGAAGTTCTTGAAAATTTCTTCAGAAGAATAAAGTGAAAAGACCCAGATGGCAGAAAATTTGAAAAACTTGGCCTTCTCCGTGAAAAACTTGATCTTCTAGATGAAAAAGCATGAAAAAACAAGGGTTTATGTTGCTGGTCTGAAAAATTTGATGAATAACCAGCAAACTGAGCTCTTGAATCTTGAAAAATTTCTTCAAACTTGCTGCTCCAACTTTCTTCTTTGAATGCTACCTGCAAAAATAATAAAAATTACATGAAAGAAAGGTGTTAAATAGACAAAGGGTTTTGAAATAGGTTTGCTTTCTTTTGCTTTTATTTTCAAAACCCTAAAAATCTCAGCTCATTGAACTTGGACGCCTTCTTCCTCTTTGCAATTTTGAAACTTTGAAA
>VDFB02374822.1:0-11923 GCA_007258455.2 Sequoia sempervirens | reverse complement strand
TTTTTGAGGCTAGATTTGGATAGTAGCTCCAAGCAAATTTCTCACCGTGGTTTTTCCCTTGCAAGGTTTTCCATGTAAATTTGGTCTTATGGTTGTGTGCTTGTGCTTTGAATGCTTTATCTAGTTAAGGTAGTAATAAGTGTTGATTGATAAAATTGAATTGAGTTAGTTTGAGGGGTATACTGATTCACCCCCCTCTTAGTATATCTGTGTGTTCTAATAGAACCCTTAGTCACAGTCCACTATCCTGGGAGACTATCAAATTCGGTACTAGTCACACTCACACAAATAAGTACGTGGAAACACTCATGATAATCTAATAAATATAATAACCTAAGTAGAAACTCATGAAAATACAAGCATAAAAGAATACCTAAAATAATTCAAATATAAGGGATTTGCACACCTTCAATGCACAAAAAATCCATGAGAGAAGGCATTCATGGGGTTGGCCCCATAACAAGAATGCATTCAACACATATGAGTAAATACCAACAACATACATGTATGAGGGTACAAGCCACTAGGGTACACATAGGGTTCTAAGAAATGCAATATACAAAATATGATGAAAGAATAGGATGGGGGTCCTAGAAGTAATCCAATGAGTGTCAATAGACTAGCACAACAACTATATAGAAGTTTGACTAGGAAATCCTACCTTACATGAGGTTGCTCAACAATTTTCATCAACTTCCAAGAGTTTTGACATGTCATATACTTCCAAATCCATATCCTTGTAATACATTGAATGTATGGTGTAGTTATCTTATTCAATCACATATTATATTTAACCTTAATGTGTTTATATTCTCACTTGGTTAAATTACCAACTAGCTCTATATATGAATTCCTTTGAATTTGATCAAGTGGTGATATTTCACTCCTTTCCTACTCTACACCTCAATCCTAAGGATCCAACATTTCAAATTTACAATTTAGATGTGACATGAAAAATAATGCAAAACTAATGGCACATTGCCAAAAGATATAAAATTCCAAAACATTAGAGGGACTAATTTTCTCACAAAATATAAAAAATGTATTTATGTTATCCATTAAATTTTCATCAATTTGAATAAAATAATGAAACCATAATAATTTCTAAATCCACCATTTATGGATTTAATTGAAACCTCAAAATTTTATCTCACAAATTACAAGAAATTTAGAAATTTAAAATATATGATTTTGTTTCTAAATTACACAAAAATATTCATTTCAATTCACTTTTTCACAATAAGGTTTTCATTTCTACAAGATGAATGCAATATGCATCCACCTAATTTGAGCATGAAATTTCATTTCAAATACCATTAAAATGGATAAAGACCCTTCCAACGCTAAGCTTTGAACAATTCAATCTAATTTTCAATAATATAATATTTCTACAAGATGAAAGCAATATGCATCCAATTTAATTTGAGAGGCATGAAATTCATTTCCCCAAACTACTATTAAAATGGATAAAATAATCTCCAAACAATACAAGTTTGAAACACCTAATCTACTTTTTCACAATATGATGTGGCAGATGAAAGCAGTTATGCATCCACCTGACCTGAGGTGAAATTTCACTTCATAAATACTATGGGTGCTGATAAATAATCTCCAACACACAAGCTTGAAACAATTGAAAGAAAGCTCCTTTGAAGGGTGGATTCAATCAACAATCAATGCCACACACAGCCAAATTCACACCAAGACAATTTAAATCTAAAACAATTCCCATCCCTTCCTTTTTAATCTTCATTTGCAGTGGAGCAAGAGAGCAATTTGCAAAATGTAAAAATAACAAGTGTTTCTAAAAATGCTTTCCTTTATACCTTATATAAATTTTCCTTTTACTATTTTTTTTTAATTCTAAAATTCACTTTTACAAAAATAACATTTCTAAAGATACTTAATCAATAAATGACATTCAAAGAAGCTATAATAAACCAGTTTAATTTAAATTTGATATCAAACAAACTATGTAGAGATCCAACTAAATTAATTAAATCGCATTTTAAATTATATCAATTCTATTTCACTTATGTTAAATATTTTATTTTCAAAGAATGATTAAATTCAATTTATTTTTCTTCTACCAAAAATAAATAATGCTTTAGACCTTTCTCCAATAAGGTACAAATATTATCTTTTTTTGACTCAAACCATTTAAGCATTTCACAAGCATGACAAATACACATTTTGAAATAAATTAGAACATAATAGGAGAAGAAAAGTAATCATATGTAAAGGACTCGGTCACTTATGAGTATGCACAACATGTGAATTCTATATAATCAATACCAATTTAGATATAGGATTATATAAGGATTCACAAGAGCCATCTCACACTCAAACTAAGCAAGATAGAGGTTATCACACGTGTTTTTCCTAAAAATGACCATCTCCAATATAACCACCATTTGAAATAACCTTATACCTGCACACTTAGGTCAAACATTAGGTATACTTGCTCCACATAATAATAGGAAAAAAAATATAATCCACCCAACACGATTTAACTCATAATCATGATATCAAATTATCACATCTAATTATACATCATTGATGACTAACATGATCTAGGAAACAATTTATATAATTAGAAATAATTCATAACATGTTGATTTGGATATAATAATCAAACCTATATCAAATATAGTGAAAATGGTGAATTTGAAACATTGTGATAATATAAAAATATAAAGGCACAATATATGCATCCTATAACGCAAAGTTAGAAATCTAAATGCTAATACAAAACCTCATTGAGAACACATTAATGGTCATACAAAACATCACATACAATGATAATTATAAAACATCGGAAAAAAGGTATCCAAAGTACATAATCAAAGCACCTCAATGATACAACAAAGTCTCTTTAGATGCTTGATGCAATGGATCATAACACATGCATCTCATAATACATTGTCAAAACTTTAAACATAGAACATATAAATCAAATAGCACATAAGGCATACAAGCTAGTGGGTATTACATTTTTTTTCTTGAAAGATTTTCTCCACATAAACCTATTTGTTATGAATTGGATTATCTTCCATGTGGTTGATTCCATGATCTTAATGTTATAAAATTGCCAACTAATTTGAATGCTTCAAAGTTCAACATGGTGCTTAGTTACACTCTATTTCAAACAGAAAACAATTGAATAGAAAAGTTTAAATGTTTGGGTTTAGATCTAACATTTTTAGCTCAAATTCAGATTCCCTCCAAGAATTCCTCAAGAGATTGGCTTGGATTCGGGATTTTTAAGAGTGTCAAACTTGCCAAAAACTTGCAATTTGCACAATTTTATTCTAAAAGTTTACACAACTTTGCTCTCAAATTTGATAGGGTTATTTTTAACCCTATCTAGTAAAATGAAAAGGGTTTGTAAAAAATCTCTCATGATTATGGAAATGTACTTTATCCCTCATTATGACTTTATTATTGAATTATTAATTATTTCTTGAATACAATATTTGTATATGTTTAATAGATACATATATTGAAAAAAAATTGTATATCACTTATAAAATCTAAAAGTTTGGGAACATTCTACACCTCATTTCACATATATTTTTGTTAGAATTTGAATTTCATATTTTCTTGACTACGTTAAACCTAGTGAAAATTTTGCTCATTAATATTTTTTAAATGTCACACCAAAAAGTCATAATTAATCATTTATTTATGAAAAAATTTAAACAAATATATTGACATGCATATGTCTTCTTTACATTCATATAAGATCTTACAAAATATTAATTTTCAGTCTAAAGATAGGTTAGATGCAATCTATTTTTATGTTTCATTGAAATTTAAAAATTTCATAGTACCTATTTGAAATATGTAGTTTTCAATAATATAGATTGAAATTATTAAAAATAATAATTTATAAATAACATTTTAAATACTATAAATTTAATTATTACATTTTTGATATTTTAAATATAAACCTTTCATTTTAATATTTTCACTTACCACTTAAAGATGTTAATTGTCTTGTCATTAAGCTTACACTAAAATTTTAATTAGTGTTCAATCTTCCCAACTACTTATGCATGATAATTTCCTTATTGTTAACTTGAATTAACTATTATGATGACCACATTCTCATAACTGCATTGTATATTAGTGACATCGTCATCATAAAAGAATTTCCTTATCTCATTTGAGAGATGAATCATAATTTAATGATTCCCATGAAATGAATGGTATCCATATCTTCTGCATTGCCTCTTAGGAGCCAAAATGTCTCAAAATATAGCTAGATTTTTCATCGTTTAGCTGTGGTATTCCTCAAATATTTTTTAACTATTTTGGTCTTCAAGATTGCAACCCATCTCAATTCATGACCCAACTTCAGCCTTCTCCAATTTCTATATCATCTCTTATGCATACTACTATCTACATGTATTTAGTGGGGACTCTCATCTCTCTCATACATACTTGACATTGTCTTTGTTATCAATATAGTTTCAAGGTTATTGACAAACATTCCATATTTATCATTTTTAGGAAGCTAAGAATATATAGATAAAACATGTTATTTTAATATCACGATTTTTCTAATAAATAGTGCATATATTACTAATTAAAAGATATATTACGCATGCTAAAAAAAAAGATGGGTGGAAATGATCAAACTTTGAAAATTAAAGTAAGACTACAGCCTGAAACAAAAAATAGCAATGCAATTATAACAGGCTGCTAAGTGGTGAGAGCAAAAGAAGGAGGAATTGGGTCATGATCATTCAATTTATTCCATACATCAGCAAGATCTGAATTGTCTACGAGAAGATCCCAACCATCATCATCTCATTTATTTTTAATAACAACTCAAATGAAAAAAATAACAAAAATTCACTGAAAGAACTTACTAAAATCTTACCAACCAACAGGCCCACCACAAAAAATGGTCACAAAATTATTCTATACTATACATTCTCACAATAGCTAATAGTAAAATATATTGTCGATTTAGATATTCGATGCAATATCAGACTGCCTACGTCGCCAATAATTGAAAATCTGTAACAGTTAGAAATCAGGCATTAGAACGAACTATATACAACAATTATTTCTATTTGACCCAACTCACCTTCATGCTATCCAATGCATAATTTTAAACCGTCTGCAAGTTGACCTACCATGGTTGTGATGTGGGCAGAGATTGATCTCGTTGAACTTCCGTGGTATGCTATTATTCTTTGGTTGAATAATGCTTTGACGTATGGAGAGAAATTGATTCCTGAACATGCATCCTATGCATTTATTTTATTTTATCATGTTTTCAAGTTTTACACTGAAGACTACTTGCTTTATAATATAGTTCTTTTAAAGTTTTATTGTTTGTTTGTCTCACAAATTTGAGGTGATTTATTCTGGGTCCCAACATAAAAGACAAGAAAAAGGGAATAATGTTACACAAATGATAATTAAGAGACTTGCATGAACAATCCAAATAATGATGTAGTGAAGGAAAATTAATTAGACCTAACATCAAATATAAATATTAATTGAGAAAAAAATTCTTTCATAGATTTTTTTTAAGGGTTGGTGTCTAAATGTCTTAATTCATATTAGATCTAATTAGGACATCAAAAAATTGTTGGTAATTACCCAACTCAAAAGAGGAATCCCAAACTAAGGGTTGCAAGGAAGAGTGGAAAAGAGGACAAAAAACTACAAGAAAATTTTCAAGAGAAGGATAAAAAAGATAGGAAGACAATGTTGGCAAAAGCTTCATGGAGTGTAATGAAGGAGTTTAGATTGATATTACCAATGCAAGATCTAGAAAAGGAAACCAAGGAGGTTGAGAAGCAACACTTGAAGGAGGAAGATCTGATTAGGAACCCCAACCCAACCTCAAGAGAAATAAGCCTTTTGAGGGATAACTTTAGCAAGTGAGAGCAAACATGGAGGAAGTATCCCATCTAAATGTTAATGACCTAGAGATGACTTCGAGGGAGCCCTAACATCTACCCCATGAACCAATAAATGGGAAGGATTTACATCCTTCCACCACTTAGTTGGACAATTAGGTTTTCACTTTACAAGAGAGCCTCCATTTGCCACATGGACCAAGCCAAAGGACTTATGGCACTAAAATGCTAACTGGTCTTAATCTAACTATTGTTTCCAAATTTCATCCTCCATTTTAAGCAAGAATTTAATGGTAAGCCCTTAGAGATATTTATTTCAACTCAAATGTGACCAAAGGTTGGACAAGACAATGCATTAGTTTCTAAAGGCTTAACTAGAAAATAATCAAGAGTGTTCTTGATGGATTCTAAACAAGGATTAACCAAAAAATTGCAATGTAAAATAAGGTACTCTTACCCACAACAAATATTTTTGAAAGGGGATCAAAATTCAAGTGCAATGTCTTTACCAATAAGAGTACCTTCCCTTGAAACTGTAGAACCTAAGCTAATATTTTATCCTAATCAAGCATGGATTCATAGAAAGTGACAAAGAACCTCTAGGAATAGGAGTAGATATTGAGTATTTTTTAAAGAGGTAACTAGTTTTGAGAATCCTAAGAATGAAACCCTAGAAAATTGTCCTATAATGGTCAAACTTGTATATTAGGGCATTCTAAGCAAACTTTTTTTTCTCATCCAAAATATTAGATCCCAACACCATTATTCAAGTCATGTTGGAGTAAGGGATTACACCAACGTATATAGGGAAATAAATATTTTTATTAGCATATTCATCTAACATCATATTAAACCAATCATTTGTCCAAACAATCCATTTAATGCTAATGCTTAAATTTTTCATTAGAAGAACATGGAAATCATTTAGTATGAGCAAGTACCTTATGATGAAATCTATATCTTAATGAAATTCCTTAATAAAATAATCACCATAGGAAAATGAGATAATGTGGGTTCAATCTTTGCCTCCCAAATGTGGCTGAGGTGGCACAATCAACATGAATGTGATGAGTTCAAGTTTCATGGTATATTCAACTTGTAATACTTTGAGGAGAAAGGATAGATAAATGTGAAAGAAGCCCTTGTGAGTAACTCTTCAATGTACTATTTAAAGTCTACTACTAATCCTCCACTAAAATCCAAGGTTAAGAAGTATGATATAGTCTAAGCAAGTAATGTTTCTAAAAATGGAAGGAGAAATAGAGGGAATGATTTTTAATTTCATCTATAAGTGTTGTCATGGAATCTAGTCTTGAATAAGAGACTAGGTGTTACAAAATCTTAATTCCTTTCTTAAGGAGGCAAAAAAAACTTGATCCTCAAAATCTCTACAAGAAGGATCCATATTCCCAATAGTAGGGGACTGCCAAAGGCTATGAGATCCACTAAAATAAATACCAATATGAAATCCATCTGTGGACCAATTTTGAAATGGTTTAACTATCTAAATGCATTCCAAATGATCATGTCATCAAAAGTGAATTCAATCAAGATAGAAAAAAGGTTGCACAAAGAGACTGTACAATCTCAAATCCTTCCCAAAAAAATAATAAGAGTTGGTGAAAATACAATTCTAAAGTAGATTTTTTTAAGCTTCAAATTCATGGATGACCTACTATAGTAAAAAAAATTCATACTCTACAATTTATTTTATATATTTTCTTAACACTCATTTTAGTGTTCCCATTTGGTGTGTGTGTTTACCCCTTATTATCCCCTTGTTTATCCTAGTTTATCCCTATCCCTTTGTGTTCTCCCTTAGCCTATGGGTTTTCTCCTTTTCTATGTGCTCCTTAGCTCTTAAGATTTCCTCACATTTCCTAGGTGATGGTTATCTCTTCCCATCAATATTTAATGATTTTTTTACCCCCATCATGTATGTAGACCCTTGCAATTATTTATTTCATATCTCAAATTCCATAGCTCCTATTCACTTCAAATCATCACCATTCATCCTATTTTTCCCATTTTATCTCTCGTAATATTTGAATCTCCTCAATTTAAGGGATGAATCCACCTACCACATTTATCATTTGTTATTTTGGATTTTAAAATTTAATGTGAGGCTCTTTATTTCTAACTTACTACATTTTTGGAGGTCCCTTGTTTCAAAACTTAGTAGTCATCTAAACTACAAACCCTCATTTCCCTTATTCCTCATTATTCATCTATATTATCAATTACTCATTATGACTATTCTCTTGCTATTATTCTAAAATTTTAGATATTTGGAGCCTTGGAGCATTTTCATCTTGTAGTTATTTTAGATATTTTCCCTAGCATTTGTGAAGTCTTAACCTTTTATTCCTCTATTACATTATCTATCCATTTCTCCCTTCTAATTGTACTAGGATTTCACTCAATTTCCACCTATCCCCTTTCATTCTCCATCTCCCTTGATCCCTCTTCATCTCTTTTGTTGCTTTGTGGTCCCTTATTTCCTTCTCCCATTGGCTCTTAAACCTTCTAATTTCCTATTCCCCTCTTGTGTCCAATTAGGATTTGGGTTTACTTCTTTTATTTTACATGTTTAACATAGTATAGATCTAATTAAATTTTTTCCATGTTCATGTTTTATGTGGATCCAAGTCTCAATACCCATCAAGGAGTTGACTAGGCTATCTTCCCAATTAATTTTTCCATTTTAGGAGGCTTCAACATAAAAATTCCATGTCTTTTAAAGAAAAGATAATTTTTTATAGAGGTATCCATTATGAAAGTTTCTTAGAATATTGACACAACTAACTCTTAAAAGTTTTATCTAATTCTAAGCATAGACAGTTGCCTTTCCTAGACAAGATTCATATGCCTAACACATTTGTCCTTGGTTTAGAACATCCCTTGTAGTGGGTCCCAAAATTTCATAGTTATTTTATCACAACCATTTGTAGTGTACCCAATCAATTAAATTAGTTTCTATAAGGTGAATGGGTTACATTGATCTATTTATCTCTTTCCTTATAGAAAGTATATGATAGTAAGCTTGTGTATCATAAGAAACCCATTTTATCAATATATCGTATACACCAACGTAGCTACTTGCTAAAAAATATAGCTAATTTTGAGCACATGGAGGATAAAAATCATGTTCCTAGCACACTTATCCCGGTCTATATTTGCCTCATAATTGGTTTTGAGTTCTCTTAATAGCATCGACAATCCATTTCTAATGGTTACATAATTATATTCTAGGTTCATTTATTTATGTTTCCTATTTTCATTTCCTTTCATCATATCACATTTTTATTTTCAATTTCCCTTTTGTGTTTGTCTATTCTCTTGTCTTTTATCAATTTCCCAAGTCGAGTGTTACTTAAATCGTGTTAGACTAAGTTGAAAAGTGGTTCCAAATTGAGAGTCTTTAGATCAAAAAATCTTCAAAATTGATATAAGAAGAAATTATACTTATGTTTATTAGAGAATCACTTTGAAAGACACAACATACAAAAGCACTCACAGACGAAACACAAAAAAACCATCAATCCCAACCTTAAAACTCTACTCACTTTAGATAATAAATAAGAAAGCATCACCACTGATTATAACCAATTTGTCCAAACAGTCCATTAGCATGAATAAATCCTAGTGATTAGTACTAGGTAGCATAATGTTGAGATCTAACCTCAACAAAAAAACATAATAGGTTGGTTTTTCACTTGAACTCATAATTTATGAAAGAACTTGACAAAAACTTGCAAATTATAAATATATATAATACATGTGAAAAATAATAATTTAAAAAAAAAATAATTAATTAAGTATTTTTTGTTTGCAAACTTGACCAACTCTATGACTTGCCAAATCTAACTCAAATGTAGATATGCTCTCATTGATACTTGTTGAGTCTCACCACTATGTTAGGTAGACTAATCAAATGGAATAATTCCATGTCACATAATTCTAAATATGGTACACTAGAAATATTGCTAGTGATCATAATATTATGTTCCTTTAAAGATGTTAGCAAAGAGCTTGGAATTCAGGCATGGAAGACCATGCAAAATTGAAAATTCAAAGAATTTTCATCAAATAATAAAGGCCTAAGGTGATCATATACTAGCACTTGCATCGAAAGAAGGCGCAATAGTTATGTCGATAGTATTTTATAAAATGTTTTGTATGATTTTGAATATCTTTCTAATAAGAATCTTCAAGAAAAAAAAAATGGTGCTTTTGTAGTGTATCAAATTATGTAATAATGAATTGACATTTTGGCATACTTTCAAGTCAATATTCATTGACTCATGTTATTATGTTCAAATCGAGTTGATCTGTGCTCAACCAGATAATAAAAACCAACTTTTGCAACTAAGTTTAGATTCAAAGCATATGCATATACAATCATTGCACTAATGCGTAAGTGTAGTGCTTTAAGTTTAAATTATAACTTTCAACTCAAGGATATTAAGAAAAATATGTTTTCAATTGGACTTATATGTGCGATGCCCCAAATCTCTATTATCAATAGTTTGAAGGGTTTTGCAGACATATGTTACGGATGTGTAATCATCCACGGGTATTTATCCCAAATTTTCATTGTTATTGAAACAATAACCATGCTATTTGAAACCTTGTTTATCTGCGAGACATTAGCATAGAGCATACGAAATATTTTACTGCTACATGATGAAAGCATGATTCATTTGCATTTGGAACACTGCATGCACTTCATAACCATGCAAAATCCAATGCAAGATAACCAAAATTTTTCTACAAATTAGCTTTCATTAGTTCATCCATGAATACCCACATCACTGTTATTTAGGGACAAGCTCAATGCAACATCAAAGAATAAATATGACCCTTAACACTCGTAAAGTGAGCAGCTCCAAGCTTGTGTCTATGCAGCTCAATATTTTGTGTAATTGCATCTAACCATGGTGAGAAAGATTATAAAAATCTATATGTTTGAATTGATCAAGACAATATTTTAGTTTACCGAGGGTAAATATCTTAATAGTCTGATGCCTTAGGACATTGACATTTTAAAAAGTAAGTGGATCCCATCAATTGCAATATTTGAGCTCAGTTAAAAAAAGCTAAAGGATGCAAGTAAAGAGGTGATAATTATTTTCAGTCAAAACATTAAACGATTTTTGTACCAGGAAAGGAATTTTTCCTGTACTATAGGATAAGATTTTTGAGCAGGAAATATGGTTGGAAAATGCTTTGTTCTTCTTTGCAAAGGTAGATCAGGAATCCAGATTGGGCAAAGATGTCAATGTTATTTACAATATGGGTATGTTTCATTTGATATAAATTGTAAATTTCTGAGGAAAAAGAGTTGGCTCCAATTAATTTTCAATTATTGTTATTGAGTCTTTGAGCCAAACACAAGTCATTTTGGCTGGAATTGTATAATGTCCTCTAATTAGTGCATTCTAAGGTAACAATCTCTCAACTCATCTCCAAGGAAAACTTTAGTGGCGAATCTTCGCCAATTGGCGAATTATTCACACTCAACAGGGTGTCCAAATCGCCCGGATTTTACAAACTATTGGTCCAATGCATGTCCATTCACCAATTATTTTTTTTATGAGGCATATTTAAGCAACAAATTCGCCATAACAAACTAGGAATTTCAAATGAACAGACTAATATTTTCGTTTGGAATCCCGAAAGCATGTAATAAAACACCTACATATTTGCCAATACTATTAAAACAACATTGTATCAAGACCCATTTCACCAATTAAATTTTTCAAATAGTTGCTTGTGAAGACCCATTTCACCAATTAAAATTTATATATAGTTGCTTATGAGGACCTATTTCGCCAATAACATTAAAAAATAATTACGTTAGAAGACATATTTCGCCTTGAAAATTACAACGTATCATTGTATAAGCACGTGAGATTTGCCAAATTTTTAATATACCATTTAAAAATCCCACGGAATTCGCCAAATACGGATTGATATAAATACAATCAAAATTGTCATTTATTTTTACACATTTTGTTCAGTTTTGAGGTTCTACTTCT
>VDFB02374820.1:0-67929 GCA_007258455.2 Sequoia sempervirens | reverse complement strand
TGCCGCAGTTATACCTTTATTTTGAAACAAAGGAGGGAAGTCAAATAGGCTGCAGATGCCTTAAGTAGGAGGCATACATTGATGACAAAGATGCAGATTGAAGTGGTTGGGTTCAATGAACTCAATACACTGTATGCAGAAGATCCTGATTTTACAGAAGCTTGGAAAGTTTACAAGGAACCTGTTACAGTGGAAAGGACAAGGTGGTTGGATTTCATAATCCAGGATGGCATGTTATTTAAGGGAAGTCAATTATGTATCCCAAGGAGTTCCATGAGAGAGAATCTGATAAAGGAGAAGCATAGTGGAGGAATGGCAGGACATTTTGGTCGAGATAAGACCATTGCCATTATCATTGAACATTATTATTGGTCTCAGTTGTCACAAGATGTGAAGAAGTTTGTACAAAGCTACATGGTATGTCAGATGGCTAAAGGAGTGAGCCAGAATACATACTTATATCAGCCCTTACTTGTACCAGAGAGGCCATGGGAGGATATGAGTATGTACTTTGTTCTTAGTTTGCTAAGGACACAACGAGGGAATAATTTAGTCTTTGTGGTGGTTGATAGGTTTTCGAAGATGACACATTTCATTCCATGTCAGAAGACCCATAATGCAGTCCACATTGCTAACTTGTTCTTTAAAGAGGTGGTGAGGCTACATAGTCTGCCAAAGAGTATTGTTTCAGATCGTGACACCAAATTTGTGGGGTACTTTTGGAGGACCTTGTGGAAAAAACTGAAGACAGAGTTGAAGTTCGGCCGCGACACCATCTACAAACAAATGGGCGTGATAGAGGTTGTTAACAGAGTCCGGGTAATCCCATCAAATGTTTGGTGGGAGATAAACCTGACTTGATCTATCCCAGGTAGAATTTTCTTACAACAATCCTGTCAAACAAAAGCACTGGTAGATCACTGTTCCAGATTGTGTATGGAGGTAGCCCCAGAATAACTTCATAATTGAGGAAGATGGATGAAGAGAAGAAAATAAGTGTTGAAGCCGAAGATTTTGCAGAACACATCAAGGATATATATGAGAAGGTAAGAGAACATATGAACAAGATGAATATGTAGTGTATGCTAAGGCAGATCAAGAGGGAGGTATAAGGAGTTTCAGACAGGATGAAGTGATGGTCCACTTGAGGAAAGAAAGGTTTAGTGGGGAACATATAACAAATTGAAGATGAAGAAGGTTCCTGTGAAAATTTTGAAGAGGCATGATTCAGGGAATGCATATGAGGTAGAGTTGCTAAATGGATTCAACATTTCTCCTATATTCAACATTTCAGATTTGATACAGTATCATGAAGGTGGTGTAGAGGAAGTACCAATGATGGAGCAGTGTGGGATTCCACCACCTAGTTTAGAAAAGGAGGAGATTGAAGAAAATCCTAGATAGTCATGTGGGAAGGAGTACCAGGAACAGACAGTATGAAGAATATCTGGTGAAATGGAAAGGAAGGCCTGTTGAAGATTCATCCTGGTTGCCTAAGGCAGAGGTCGACCATTTGGGTTTTCCTCCACCATCTGAGACATGATAGGGTCACTTCTCAAATTACCCTGGGTGTCTGATGCAGGAGCATCCAATGGTGTAAGGGCAATCTTGCATCACCCGAAAATAGTTAAATTTCAAGTTTTTTAGTTTTTAGATGTTTTTACAGTTTTGGATACCCTTTTCATCATAATAAAATTCTCAATTTATGATTTTTATTTTTTATTCCTGGGTTGAAAGATATTGTAGTTTTAGTTTCCCAGATTTGCACCTGAAAATCTTTTGAGTTAGATTGGAGGCACTTAGAGTTCCCAAATCGGAAAACTTACTGAAATCGGCGTAGTGAATTTTGAGCGTGTTCTTGACTTTGAGACCTTTCCAGCGGTTCAAACGGTTCACGAATCAGAGTCCTGGATAAAAAGTTATGGCCCCGGGAAGTTGGCGCACTTTCTAAAAGATACAATTGCAAATGTTCTTTTGAAATTTTAACTTCAAGTTGTAATTTTTTGGCGCCAAACCACCTAAACTCAAATTTGAATGTTGTTTTGGCTCCAAACTAAAGAGGAGCTCTATTTATGGGTGGGTTTCTAATTTTTGGGTAACTTTTGCATGCCCAAGATATTGCTTAAAGGGTGGGTTATTATGTAGCTTTCTCAGAATCCTGCATGTGCTATAGAACTTGGGGATTGAGATCCTCAAGATGTAAGAAGCTCCATTTAATAATAAAATTATTCTCTTATTTGTAAGATGCCCAAGCATATTGTAGATTATTCTATTTTTGTGTAATTACTGCAACAAATTCATTGATTTGGTCAATGATTGTGTAAGGATGGCATGTTATTTAAGGAATTTTATTATTCAGAAATTGAGCTTCTTACGCAAGTGCAGGATCTCAATCCCCAAGTTCTACAAAGACATGCAAGTTACAAAGCTACGGGGAATAACCTCTTTCGCACATAGCTTATCCTCAAAAGTTACCAAAAATTAGAAACCCACCCATAAATAGCACTCCTCTTAGTTTGGAGCCAAACAACATTCAAATTTGAGTTTAGACGGTTTGGCGCCGAAAATTTACAACATGAAGTTCAAATTTCAAAAGAGCATTTGCAATTGTATCTTCTAGAAAGTGTGCCAACTTCCTGTAATATAACTTTGATCCGATTCCGACTACAACAGCTTGAACCATTGGAAAGGTCTCGAAGTCAAGAACGTGCTTAAAATCCACAACTTTTAGGGTAGATCTAGGAACTCTAAGTGCCTCAAATCTAACTCAAAATATTTTCAAGTGCAAATCTGGGAAACTAAAACTACAATATCTTTCAACCCAGGAATAGAAAATAAAAACCGTAAATTGGGAATTTCATTATGAAAAAAAAGGCATCCAAAAATGTAAAAACATCTAAAAACTAAGAAACTTAAAATTTAACTATTTTTGGGTGATGCAAGATTGCCCTTACACCACTGAATGCTCCTGCATCAGACACCCAAGGTAATTTGAGAAGTGACCCTATCATGTCTCAGATGGTGGAAGAAAACCCAAATGGTCGACCTCTACCTTAGGCAACTAGGATGAATCTTCAACAGGCCTTCCTTTCCATTTCACCAAATATTATTCATACTGCCTGTTCCTGGTACTCCTTCCCACACGACTATCTAGGATTTCTTCAATCTCCACCTTTTCTAAACTAGGTGCTGGAATCCCACACTATTCCATTGTTGGTAATTCCTCTGTGCCACCTTTATGATACTCTATCGAATCTGAAATGTTGAATATAGGGGAAATCTTGAATCCATCCAGCAACTCTACCTTATATGCATTCCTTGAATCATGCCTCTTCAAAATTTTATAGAGACCGAACTTTTTCATCTTCAATTTGTTATATGTTCCCACTAGAAACCTTTCTTTCCTCAAGTGGACCATCGCTTCATCACCAATCTGAAACTCCTTATACCTCCTCTTCTGATTTGCCTTAGCCTTATACGACATATTCATCTTGTTAATATGTTCTCTTACCTTCTCGTGTATATCCTTGATGTGTTCTATAAAATCTTCGGCTTCAACAATTCTTTTCTTTTCTTTGTCCATCTTCCTCAATTCTAGAGTTTTTCTAGGGCTACCTCCATACACAGTCTGGAACAGTGATCTACTAGTGCTTTTGTTGACAGAATTGTTGTAAGAAAATTCTGCCTGGGATAAGAACAAGTCCCATCCCTTGGGTTTATCTCCTACCAAACATCTCAGTAGGTTACCCAGACTCCTGTTAACAACCTCTGTCTACTCATCTATTTGTGGATGGTGTGTAGAACTAAACTTGAACTCTATCTTTAGTTTCTTCCACAAGGTCCTCCAAAAGTACCCCACAAATTTGGTGTCACGATCTGAAACAATACTCTTTGGAAGACCATGTAGCCTCACCACCTCTTTAAAGAACAAGTTAGTAATGTGGATTACATCATGGGTTTTCTGACATGGAATGAAATGTGCCATCTTCGAAAACCTATCAACCACCATAAAGACTGAATCATTCCCTCGTTGTGTCCTAAGTAAACCAAGAACAAAGTCCATACTCATATCCTCCCATGGCCTCTCTGGTATAAGTAAGGGCTGATATAAGCCTATATTTTGGATCACTCCTTTAGCCATCTGACATACCTTGCAGATTTGTACAAATTTCTTCACATCCTGTGACAACTAAGGCCAATAATAATGTTCACTGATAATGGCAATGGTCTTATCCTGACCAAAATGTCCTGCCATTCCTCCACTATGCTTCTCCTTTATCAGGTTCTCTCTCTTGGAACTCCTTGGGATACACAATTGACTTACCTTAAATAACATGCCATTCTGGATTATGAAATCCAATCACCTTGTCCTGTCCACTGTAACAAGTTCTTTGCAAGCTTTCCAAGCTTCTGCAAAATCAAGATCTTTTGCATACAATGTCTTGAGTTCATTGAACCCAATCACTTCAATCTGCATCTTTGTCATCAATGTATGTCTCCTACTTAAGGCATCTATAACCCTATTTGACTTCCCACTCCTATGTTTCAAAACAAATGTATAACTTTGGAAAAACTCTACCCATTTCATATGCCTCTGATTTAATTTTCCCTGACTATTTAGGTACTGCAAGGCCTGATGATTAGTATATAGAACAAATTCCTTCGGCAGCAAATAATGTCTTCATTTCTTTAATGCTTAAACTATCACATAAAATGCCTGATCATATACAAAATAATTTCTCTTGGCATCATTTAAATTTTCACTAAAATAGGCAATGGGCTTACCTTCTTGGCTCAACACTGCTCCAATGGCACAACCACTAGCATCACAATCCACCTGAAACACCTTGTTGAAATCTGGGAGGGCTAGAAGAGGTTGCTCTGTCACCTTCTGCTTCAACAGTTTAAAACTTTTTGCTGCTCCACTGCTCCACTTGAATTCTTTTCTATCCCCTCTCATTGTTTTAGTCAGGGGTCCACAAATAGTACTTAAGTTTCTGATGAACTTTCTATAAAAACAAGCCAAACCATGGAAAGATCTCACCTCGGTAGTAGTTTTTGGGGTAGGCCATTCCAGAATAGCCTTCACCTTCTCTGGGTCCATCTTGAGACCTTCTGCTGAGACAAAAAACCCCAAGTACACTAACTCCCTCTTCACAAAACTGTACTTCTTTAAATTAATCAATAGTTTCTCTTCTCTTAACTTCTCAAAGGCTCTCCAAATATGCATCAGATGCTCATCCAACATCTTACTAAAAATCAAAATATCATCTAAATACACAATAACAAAACTTCCCAGAAATTATTTTAGTACCTCATTCATGAGCTGCATGAATGTGCTCAGTGCATTGGTTAGTCCAAAAGGAATGAATAACCACTCGTACAGGCCCTCTTTGGTCTTGAAGGTAGTCTTCCATTCATCTCCCTCTTGAATCTGAATCTGGTGATATCCACTCTTAAAATCAATCTTTGTGAAGTACTGAGCTCCACTCAAATAGTCCATCAGGTCATCCATCCTTGGCAGGGGAAATCTGTACTTGATTGTTATCTTGTTTATGGTTCAGGAATCTGTACACATCCTCCACTCCCCATCCTTCTTTGGTGCTAGTACTGCAGGTACTATATGGACTCAAACTCTCCTGTATCAAACCCTTTCTCAACAACTCTTGAACTTGTCTATTCAACTCCTCATTTTCTGCTGGAGTCATTCTATGAGCTGCCTTATTTGGCAAACTAGCTCCAACAATCAAGTATATCTAATGACTAATCTTCCTTATTGGTGGTTAACCCTTAGGTACATTATCAGAAACAATATCCTGAAACTCATGCAACATCCCAGAAACTTTTTCTGGAACCTTCTCACTATCCTCTTTACTCACTCTAGGAATCAATGCATAACATACAGGCTCATGCTTCATACCTTCTAAAGATTTTCTTCCATCTACATAACAAATTCTAGCACTACTGCATACCTTTTCTTCGGTCTCCTTTAGGGGTTTCAACTTGTAACGAACCCCATCCTTTGTCAAGGAATAATTGTTTGCATGGCCATCATGTCTAGCTTGCCTATCGAACTGCCACGGCCTCCCCAACAATATGTGACATGTATCCATGGGGATGATATCACAGAGTACCTCATCCTGGTAGCTCCCGATCTTGAACTTTACTAGGAACTACTCATTGACCAAAATTTTGTAGTCTTTCTGCAACTAGGCAATCCGATACGGATGTGGGTGCCTTTCCCTCTTCAGCTTCAACTTTGTGACCATCTCCTCTGACACCAGATTATTGGTGCTCCCACCGTCAATAATGACATCACAACATTTTCCTTCACACTTGCACCTTGTGCAAAACAGATTCTTCCTCTATTCTGGTTCCGTTTTCTCAGTCACCAGGGCTCTCCTAATCACTAGCACTTCTCCCCTTTTAGCATCATCTGAATGTTTAGATTGGGCCTCCTCATCTGCATGCGCAACTCTTCCATGACCTTCTGGCCTTTTGTCTGCCCTTCCTTGGTGTTGTGGACATTCATAGGCTCGATGCCCTTCTTCACCACACTGGAAACACGTTCATTTGAAACCACCTCTTCCAGATCCTTGTCCATATCTCCCTCGTCCTCTACCTCTTTGATCACCACTGTTTTGATCACGAGGGTGGTAGAAGTTGTCATTCCTTTGGCTTCGGCTGGTACCCACATCTTCACTTTTCTTTTCATCATCATTTCGGCCTCCTGAAGGTCTTCCACTGCCCCTTTCACTTTGACCTCCTCATCCTTTTTGCTTGTCATCAAATCTTTTTTTCAGCTTCTCTTCCACCTTCAGAGCAAACTGATACACATCCTCAATGGTGGTCATTCTGACTAATCTTAACTCCTCCTAAATGCTCGGTTGTAACTCATTAAGATATCGGGCTACCTTCTCCTTATTGGCCTCTATGTGGCCCGTTTTGATGATTATCTTGTGGAAATCTTCAGTATATTCTTTCACAGATCTGCTTCCTTGCTTCAATCCTTGCAATTTCTTCAATAGATCTAACTCATAGTCCACTGGTATGAACTACTTCTTTAGTTTTTCTACCATGCGATCCCATCTGGTGATCTTGACTTTTCCTCTTCGATTTCTTTCCAATCGGACCTCTTTTCACCAAATACTGGCATGGCCCTTTAACTTCATTTTCGCAAACTTAACCTGATCTGGGTCCTCTATTTCCTCATACTCAAAATATTCTTCTAGCTCGTTGATCCAGTCGATCAACTCTTCCGTTTTAGACTTCCGGAATAACTAGGACTTCTGCTCTGGGTCTTTTCTGATCTTTGAAATTTCCCTTTATATCATTTTATCTTGATCAATATTTCTTTCCTGTTCTACATTTGAACCTTCTTCCTCTCCTTCATCCTCACTTTCCTCCCTCAGGTTTAACCCTCTTCTCAGCTGCTCTTGTAACGCATCAATCTGTCTCTGGAGGGCTGCCAGTGCATCTCTTCCACCAGCATTTTTTCCACCTCGACCACCTCTGGCACCACCATGCCTACCAGGCATTCCTCTTGGAGGCATCTTTCTTGACCTCGACCCACAACCACGGTCTTGGTGTGAACTGCCTCATGATCAGCGATCTGTACACACACTCAAGAAAACCAGCTCTGATACCACTTGATGAGGGCACAGCCCGAGACACAAAAAATTACCCACAAATAAGAGAATAATTTTATTATTCAGAAAATGGAGCTTCTTACATGCAGACGATCTCAATCCCCAAGTTCTACAGCACATGCAAGTTATAGAAGGCTACAAAATAACCCTTTTGCAATATGCGAGCTTGTCCACAAAAAGTTACCCAAAAATTAGAAACCCGCCCATAAATAGAGCTCCTCTTTAGTTTGGAGCTAAAACAACATTCAAATTTGAGTTTAGGCGGTTTGGCACCTAAAAATTACAACTTGAAGTTCAAAATTCAAAAGAACATTTCCAATTGTATCTTCTAGAAAGTGTGCCAACTTCCCGGGGCCATAACTTTTGATCCGGGACTCCCATTTGCGAATCATTTGAACCGTTGGAAAGGTCTCAAAGTCAAGAACACACTCAAAATCTGCAAGTTTTATGGCCGATCCAGGAACTCTAAGTGCCTCAAATCTAACTCAAAAGATTTTTAGGTACAAATTTGGGAAACTAAAACTACAATATCTTTCAACCCAGGAATAGAAAATAAAAACCGTAAATTGGAAATTTCATTATGACGAAAAGGGTATCCAAAAATGTAAAAACATCTAAAAACTGAGAAACTTGAAATTTAACTATTTTTGGGTGATGCAAGATTGCACTTACACCACTGAATGCTCCTGCATCAGACACCCAGGGTAATTTGAGAAGTGACCCTATCACGTCTTAGATGGTGGAGGAAAATCTAAACGGTCGACCTTTTCCGTAGGCAACTAGGATGAATCTTCAAAAGGCCTTCCTTTCCATTTCACTAGATATTCTTCATACTGCCTATTCTTGGTACTCCTTCCCACACGACTATCTAGGATTTCTTCAATCTCCTCATTTTCTGAACTAGGTGCTGGAATCCCACACTGTTCCATTGTTGGTACTTCCTCTATGCCACCTTCATGATACTCTATCAAATCTGAAATGTTGGACATAGGGGAAATGTTGAATCCATTCGGAAACTCTACCTCATATGCATTCCCTGAATCATGCCTCTTCAAAATTTTACAAGGACCAAACTTCTTCATCTTTAATTTGTTATATGTTCCCATTGGAAACCTTTCTTTTCTCAAGTGGACCATCACTTCATCACCAATCTGAAACTCCTTATACCTCCTCTTCTGATCTGCCTTAGCCTTATACTGCATATTCATCTTGTTAATATGTTCTCTTACCTTCTCATGTATATCCTTGATGTGTTCTGCAAAATCTTTGGCTTCAACACTTATTTTTTTCTCTTCGTCCATCTTGCTCAATTCTGGAGCTTTTCTGGGGCTACCTCCATACACAATCTAGAATGGTGATCTACTAGTGCTTTTGTTGATAGAATTGTTGTAAGAAAATTTTGCCTGGGATAAGATCAAGTCCCATCCCTTGGGTTTATTTCCTACCAAACATCTCAGTAGGTTACCCAGACTCATGTTAACAACCTCTTTCTGCCCATCTATTTGTGGATGGTGTGCAGAACTGAACTTCAACTTTGTCTTTAGTTTCTTCCACAAGGTCCTCCAAAAGTACCCCACAAATTTGGTGTCACGATCTGAAACAGTATTCTTTGGCAAACCATGTAGCCTCACCACCTCTTTAAAGAAGAAGTCAGCAATGTGGACTGCATCATGGGTCTTTTGACATGGAATGAAATGTGCCATCTTCAAAAACCTATCAACCATCACAAAGACTGAATCATTCCCTCGTTGTTTCCTTGGCAAACCAAGAACAAAGTCCATACTCATATCCTCCCATGGCCGCTCTGGTACAGGTAAGAGCTAATATAAGCCTATATTCTGGCTCCCTCCTTTAGCCATCTAACATACCCTGAAGCTTTGTACAAACTTCTTCACATCCTGTGACAACTAAGGCCAATAATAATGTTCACTGATAATGGCAATGGTCTTGTCCTGACCAAAATGTCCTGCCATTCCTCCACTATGCTTCTCCTTTATCAGGTTCTCTCTCATGGAACTCCTTGGGATACACAATTGACTTCCCTTAAATAACATGCCATCTTGGATTATGAAATCCAACCACCTTGTCCTGTCCACTGTAATAGGTTCCTTGCAAGCTTTCCAAGATTCTGCAAAATCAGGATCTTTTGCACACAGTGTCTTGAGTTCATTGAACCCAACCACTTCAATCTGCATCTTTGTCATCAATGTATGCCTCCTATTTAAGGCATCTACAACCCTATTTGACTTTCCACTCCTATGTTTCAAAACAAAGGTATAAATCTTGCAAAACTCTACCCATTTCATATGCCTCTGATTTAATTTTCCCGGACTATTTAGGTATTGCAAGGCCTCATGATCAGTATATAGAACAAATTCCTTTGGCAACAAATAATGTTTCCATTTCTTTAGTGCTTGAACTATTGTATAAAATTCCTGATCATATACAAAATACTTTCTCTTGACATCATTTAACTTTTCACTGAAATAGGCAATGGGCTTACCTTCTTGGCTCAACACTGCTCCAATGGAACAACCACTGGTATCACAATCCACCTGAAACACCTTGTTGAAATTTGGGAGGGCTAGAAGAGGTTGCTCTATCACCTTCTGCTTCAACAATTCAAAACTTTTTGCTGCTCCACTGGTCCACTTGAATTCTTTTCTATCCCCTCTCATTGTTTCAGTCAGGGGTCCACAAATACTACTGAAGTTTCTGATGAACTTTCTATAAAAACTAGCCAAACCATGGAAAGATCTCCCTTCGATAGTCATTTTTTGGGTATGCCATTCCAAAATAGCCTTCACCTTCTCTGGGTCCATCTTGAGACCTTCTGCTGAGACAACAAACCCCAAGTACACTAACTCCCTCTTCACAAAACTGCACTTCTTTAGATTAATCAACACTTTCTCTTCTCTTAACTTCTTAAAGGCTCTCCGAATATGCATCAGATGCTCATCTAGCGTCTTACTAAAAGTGAAATATCATCTAAATACACAATAAGCAAGAAACTTCAGAAATTCTTTAGTACCTGGATTCATGAGCGCATGAATATTAGCACCGGTGCATTAGTTAGTCAAAAAGGCATGACTAACCACTCGTATAGGCCCTCTTTGGTCTTGAAGGAAATCTTCCATTCATCTCCCTCTCGAATCTAGATCTGGTGATATTCACTCTTCAGATCAATCTTTGTGAAGTACTAAGCTCCACTCAAACAATCCATCGGGTCATCCATCCTTGGCCGAAATTTGTACTTGATTGTTATCTTGTTTATGGCTCGATCTATACACATCCTCCACTCCCCATCCTTCTTTGGTGCTAGTATTGTGAGTGCGCACATGGACTCAAACTCTCCTGTATCAAACCCTTTCTCAACAACTCTTGAACTTGTCTATTCATCTCCTCATTTTCTATTGGAGTCATTCTATGAGTTTCCTTATTTGGAAAACTGGCTCTAAGAATCAAGTCAATTTGATGACTAATCTTCCTTATTGGTGGTAAATCCTTAGGTATATTATCAGAAACAATATCCTAAAACTCATCCAACATCCTAGAAACTTCTTCTAGAACCTTCTCACTATCGTCTTTACTCACTCTACGAATCAATGCATAACATACACATTCATGCTTCATACCTTCTAAAAAATTTCTTCCATCTACATAACAAATTCTAGCACTACTGCATACCTTTTCTTCAGTCTCCTTCAGGGGTTTCAACTTGTGACGAACCCCATCCTTTGTCAAGGAATAAGTGTTTGCATGGCCATCATCAATATATCTCCCTATCGGCGCCATGGCCTCCCCAACAACATGTGACATGCATCCATGGGGATGATATCCGCAGTACCTCATCATGGTAGCTCCCGATCTTGAACTTTACTAGGCACTGCTCATTGACCAAAACTTTGTGGTCTTTCTGCAACTAGGCAATCCGATATGGATGCGGGTGTCTTTCCCTCTTCAGCTTCAACTTTGTGACCATCTCCTCTGACACTAGATTATATGTGCTTCCACCGTCAATAATGACATCACAACATTTTCCTTCACACTTGCACCTTGTGCAAAATAGATTCTTCCTTTGTTTTGGTTCTTTTTTCTCAGTCACCAGGGCTCTCCTAATCACTAGCGCTTCTCCCCTTTTAGCATCATCTGAATTTTCAGATTGGGCGTCCTCATCTGCATGCGCAACCCTTCCATGACCTTCTACCCTTTTGTCCGCCCTTCCTTGGTGTTGTGGACATTCATAGGATTGATGCCCTTCTTCACCACACTAGAAATACGTTCCTTTGAAACCACCTCTTCCAGATCCTGAAGGCGGTAGAAGTTGTCATTCCTTTGGCTTCGGCTGGTACCCACATCTTCATTTTTATTTTCATCATTATTTTGGCCTCCTAAAGGTCTTCCACTGGCCCTTCCACTTTGACCTCGCCGTCCTTTTTGTTTGCCATCAAATATTTTGTTCATCTTCTCTTCCACCTTTAGAGCAAACTGATACACATCCTCAACGGTGGTCATTCTGACTAGGCTTAACTCCTCCTGAATGCTCGGTCATAACCCATTAATATATCAGGCTACCTTCTCCTTATTGGCCTTTGTGTGGCCCGTTCTGATGATTATCTTGTTAAAATTTTTAGTATATTCTTTCACAAATATGCTTCCTTGCTTCAACCCTTGTAATTTCTTCAGCAGATCTAACTCGTAGTCCACTGGTATGAACTGCTTCTTTAGTTTCTCTACCATGCGATCCCATCTGGTGATTTTGACTTTTCCTTTTCGATTTCTTTCCAACTGAACCTCTTTCCACCAAATACTGGCATGCCCCTACAGCTTCATTTTTGCAAACTTAACCCGATCTGGGTCCTCTATTTCCTCATAGTCAAAATATTCTTCTAGCTCGTTCATCCAGTCGATCAACTGTTCTGAGTTAAGACTTCCGGAATAACTAGGGACTTCTACTCTGGGTCTTTTCCCAATATTTGAAATGGCCCTTATTAGCTGCATTTGTTCTTGATTAATTACTTCTTCTTCCTCTTCTACATTTGAACCTTCTTCCTCTCCTTCATCCTCACTTTCCTCTCTCAGGTTTAACCCTCTTCTCAACTGCTCTTGTAACGCATCAATCTGTCTCTGGAGGGTTGCTAGTGCATCTCTTCCACCAGCATTTATGTCACCTCGACCACCTCTGGCACCACCATTCCTAACAGGCATCACTCTTGGAGGCATCTTTCTTGACCTCGACCCACAACCATGGTCCTAGTGTGAACTGCCTCACGATCAACGATCTGTCCACACACTCAAGAAAACCTGCTTTGATACCACTTGATGAGGGCACAGCTCGAGACACAAAAAATTACCTACAAACAAGAGAATAATTTTATTATTCAGAAAATGGAGCTGCTTACATATAGAGGATCTCAATCCCCAAGTTCTACAACACATGCAAGTTACAGAAAGCTACAAAATAACCCTTTCGCAATATGCGAGCTTGTCCCCAAAAAGTTACCCAAATTTTAGAAACCCGCCCATAAATAGAGCTCCTCTTTAATTTGGAGCAAAAACAACATTCAAATTTGATTTTAGGCGGTTTGGTGCTGAAAAATTATAACTTGAAGTTCAAATTTCAAAAGAACATTTGCAATTGTATCTTCTAGAAAGTGTGCCAACTTCTCAGGGCCATAACTTTTGATCCGGGACTCCGATTCGTGAACCATTTGAACCATTGGAAAGGTCTTGAAGTCAAGAATGTGCTCAAAATCTGCAAGTTTTAGGGCCGATCCAGGAAATATAAGTGCCTCAAATCTAACTTGGAATATTTTTAGGTGCAAATTTGGGAAACTAAAACTACAATATCTTTCAACCCAGGAATAGAAAATAAAAACCGTAAATTGGGAATTTCATTATGACGAAAAGGGTATCAAAAAATGTAAAAACATCTAAAAACTAAGAAACTTGAAATTTAACTATTTTTGGGTGATGCAAGATTGCGCTTACACCATTGGATACTCGAGCATCATTCCCCTCAACCATTGTAACAAAAAAGATTCAGGCCATAGCACGTAGTTGCTCCCCAACTAGATGCATCCCCTATGAATGATGGAAGTGGTCCTAGAAAACCTTTGTACAGACAAGTGCCATTCACGTACGAAGGCAGTTAAGACATGCAACAACATTGCAAGGTGTATAGCTCACTATCACCTTCCTTTCAATAAAGTCCCTGCAAAAGAGACACGTGGTAGTAGGTCAGAGCCCGCTAGTTGATTCCTCCTCTTTGTGTTGAGAGACTGTGTACTGAAGACACGTGGAGGCATTCTTTACTATCGGTTTTGACTGTGGGATCTTCCAAAAGTGTATACAGATGAAAGCTATGTGGCATGCAGATGAAAGGTGAAGGGAAGCATCCTTGAAGTGTCCACGGTGATGAAACATGGAAGAATGGTGGGAGCTAGTAGAAGAGTGAAGGAATCAATCACTGTGAGGAGCACCCAGTGGACACATGGTGGCGACCGACATAGTTGATCAAAAAGAGGCCTGATTGAAAAGTGAAGGGTGACATTTTGAACATCTGAGGTGCAAGCCAGTACGTAGAAAAAACATAACCACCCAAAGGGAGCTCGAGGAATTTTATATTCACAGTATAATCAATGATAGCATTAAGAAAAATGGTTTAGTTGCTAACCATGTGTTAGTTAACAGATTTTTCACTTTAATTTTATACTCTTTGCCCACATCAATGACAAATAGACCAATAATTGAGTCACTTGCAATGATAGTTGCAAGTGCTCTCTACTTATTTAACAAGGCACAACTACCTTCAATAGATATGCAATGAATAAAGACTGGGTATGCTTTTCACCAAAAAGAAGAAAAGGCTAACTGACATATACCCATAACCATGAAAGTAGACATGATTAATTAAACTTGAAACAAAGATAGATGTAGATAAATGACAAAAATTTCTCCTACACCACACCCAAAAATAATACCTAGGAAAAGGATGAACAAAAAACTCCCTTTTGATAAATGGATTAATTTTTGAATTCAAAGTTCCAAAAATAAACACATACATAGTTCCATACAACTAGAATAAACACCATAGAGTAACTACAAAGATACAAAGTTCATTTTCAATTTAAAGAAAACATAAACAAGTACACAAACATGAAAATATCTCCTTTATTCTAAAAATGTCAAAATAGAATTCATAGACTCCACGACCCTGTACAGTGAAACTACGTGAAAGAAAAACTAGACTATTTTTCCCTTCCCTGAATAACTGGAAAAAGATCTGCTCCAATGCTTTTTCTCACATATTTATAATTTCAAAAATAAAACTCTTCAACTGCTTGTAACTGATTCCTTTTTATAAATTATTATTTAAGGAGCCATAAAAATGGAGCAATTTCCAAGAGGAATACATGGTTGTTGCATATCTCTGCCACACATGTATTAGATAGACTCTTGATTTATCAAATCATCTCTCTTGGAAATCATCCCAAATCAATACACATTGCAACAAATTGATAAGGCTCTCAATTTATTGGACACCTGATGAATTCCTTTATTCCCATAACTGCCTTTCAGTTGCTTCTAAATCAAAACCCTTTTGATTCTACTTTTAATATCCTCTAAGTTTCCTTGGAGAATTTTCTCAATTTCATAGCAACATTGATAGCCAATATGTTTCTACCGCATCCGTGAGCTTAGAGAATCAAATCTCTTTATGAAAAATGCCTTAGTGACAAATTTTGACTCTTCAAGTGCTTTGGTAATTAATATTCTAGCCCTTCATAATTTTTTCATGCTTCAAACAAACTATGAACTTAAAAGAGCTCAATCATTCATTATCCTTTGAACCACTATCATACCATCGTGCCATGATGATTTATGAAATTCATCCTTCTCTGCAAGTCTACCTCTATGTTTTCAATTTATGCACAAAAGTGTTTACTACAAGATATGCATTCACTGTCATTTGAGATTATGGTAATTCCATTGGGAAAATAAACACCTTATTTCACCTTGACAAATCTCCACTTTAGAAAATTCAATACCACCAATCTTTGAGTGTCCAATTGTTTCACCAAAAAATGATCATCTATCTTATGAGTCACTATGTTTACCTTGTTTGAAGGAAGAAAATTTTCTTGATGAATATCACGAGACCAACTTACACAATGTACAGTCACACAATACTTTGTAATTAATATTGATTTGAGGAATTCACGAACATTCCTATCAACATTGCATGGCTTTCCTATATTTAAGAGGGAGTTTGTCCACCAATCTTTATAACTTTTTGCACTTCCCTTATTATGCAAAATATCCTTTGAGTGTGTAGATGCTTTCTTCCATATCATGGCATAGCTCACTTAGGTCTCAACACTCGATTCTTTGGGAGGCTACCCATAATTTAGAGCCTCATCTTTCACAGTGACAAGCGCAACCGCACCATATTCACTGAAACATTATGTCAGACTCGTTCCCATCATACTTTGGTTGAAACTCATCAATTGATTTTCTACTTTATTCATTGAAGCACTAAATTTCAATTACCATCACCATCATAGGTAGTTCTGCTAAGCTTACAGGTATCATAACAATTTAAATTTTCTCAATCTTCTTATAACTAGACATTTATCTTTATTCTTTGGCATTTCCAATTCCTCAAGAAGTAAATAACACCATGAAATTAGCAAAGTAAGGTTCATATTGGAGACTAAATATATACTTTTTTTTTTTATCTCTATGTTGATATTGGTATTCTTTCAGCGAGCACGGTAAATCACTAGTAGCAGATAATACCTTGGGTCGTTAGCTTCTTCCAATGAAATTATTTTGCTCATATCTTGTGATCACTGCATTCAAAGTATGGGAGCCATCATGCTTATGTTGGTAGAGAAGTTGGGTGGTTGGCACATTTCAAAACCTTCTAACCATGGATTCAGGCTTTTGCAAGGTTATGGAACTTATAATTCATCCAACTCAAAAGGAGAATTGAGTATTAATAAAACCAAGGCCTTTTTAATAAGCCAATTTCATAAAACTTTCAAACTTCAATATGACCAATAAAATTTATTCAACTTGAATAAAGTTCCCACTTAGAAGCTTAGCAACCACTATCACCATAAAATTGTAAATAAATTATCCCAAATATCAAATATATTCTTTTTGATCTGAGAAGATATATTCTGGTAAAGTTAGACTTGGGAACTTTACAATCTTGCCTTAAACTAATGATGAAAAACACCATATCTTCCTCATAATAGCTCCAATCTTCATGAAATTTGAACAACATGAAGATTAAGCACTATAGAAAAAAACCCATAAACCCTTGAATCTCTAGCAATCAAAAAATTGAATTTTGGGCTCATTTGTGAATCACCAATGAGGAAAAATGAAGCTGAAAACCTTGCAAATAATGAGGCATATGAACATGAAAACTTGTCAGATTGGGTGGAGTGGGGGTAAAATCATGCCCATAAGAGGAATTTGCACCAGCTAGCATAGATTTTGAAAACTAATTGTTTTCATGATTTGGTAGGCTCAAAGGGCATGTAAGGGAAAGCATTAAAAATTTGAAATTTTTCAAGTTCAAAATTTTGAGGTAACACCATGGAGGCAAGTTATAAGTTATTAAAAATACTAGCCAAGTTGACCATTTAGTACTTTGATATGAGAATGGGTTCACCCCATCTAGGGCCAAACCTAACCTTATATTATGAGGATCTTGAGAAAAATTAGGCCATCTATTATCAAATTCCATCCATGTATTAGAATCAGGAACATGTCATTATTTTCTATCAGTGCTCTTATTTTGGGCATGCCATTGCATAAGTTCAACAATGTATCTACACCAATACATTCAGAGTAATTATGGGAGTACTAGAAAGTGGTGAAGAACCTTTCTAGAAACCACAACTGATTTCAACCCTTGTCTATACCTGGCTTCATGAAGTTTTGGAAATTCACTCTCACAATCTATTCTTGCGAAATAATACACAACCATTCACACATGTGTGAATTATTCCATACCCTAAGCCTAGCTTAGTGATTTTCTTTTTACATTGACTTCAGTTTGTTGGAAATGTGGAGCCAGGTGGTAACAATGAACTTAATAATGTTAATAACTAATCTACACTCATTTTTCCAACCAAAAACCACTTGCAAGTTAAAAATTTGAAGGATTGTTGTCAAATGACTTAACTTTCAATTAGCATACATAGGATTTAAAGCATCCTCCATCAACTTGGCCCAATCATCATTTAGACCCTCATTCAACATTCTATCAAATTCAAACCCTTCATCTAATATTGCTACCTCTTCATCTATGTTTTGTGCCACTTCATCTATCTTTGTTTCCTCTTCATCTCTCACACTCTGCATTTCTATCATATCTTCATAATAATTGTAATCCCAAGGGCTTATACCACTATGCCCATATCTTATCATATGTCGATAAATCAAATTTCTTTTTCTCACCTTTCCACCAAGGCAATCATTACATGGACATGGATATTTTTCCATGTCCCTCTCATCAACTACTCTCTCATCAAATGCATGGTATTGATTTGTAGTCAACCTTCAACATTGATCTATTTGTAATGTTCTACATATAGCAACAAAAAATTAAAGACTAAGAGACAAAAACTATTTTTTTAAATTAAAAGGCATTTCCATAGTAGTAGAGTTATAGAGAGCAAACAAAATAGAGAGTTTAACTAATTAATTGTACAAAATAGAATTTTTTAGTTTATATTCAAATTTTTGATTACATTGCATTGCACATATTTCAAACTCAAAGCATTACTTCACATTGCATAACTAATAACTAGATGTTGATAGATGACAAAATTTCAATTATAATATACTTTTTACAAAGTCAACCTAAGTTTTTATGCAATTACTTCACATTGCATAACTAATAACTAGGAGAAGCGACTAATTGTGTTTGCTTGTCATGGCATTCCGTGAGACCACATTTCTTTGAGGCATTTTTCAAACAGCTCACTGCCTTGTCTATGCTACCATATTTTTCATACATGTCTACAAAAGCATTTTATCAAACAGTTCACTACCTTGTTGCTATGGCTAAAATCCTAAAACAAGTGCTTTTGAACAAGCTATGGATGCTTGGAAAAAATATATCAAAGAATAATAGTAAGCAATAGCATAGACAAGGTAGTGAACTAGTTGAAAAAATACCTCAAATAAATGTGGTCTCATGGTGATGGAATGCCATAACAATCCATAGCAATTTTCTTGTCATGGAATTCATCATGGCATTCCATCACCATGAGACCACATTTCTTTTAGGCATTTTTTCCAAAGTTCATTTCCTTGTCAATGCTACCAAATTTTTCATACATGTCTACCAAAGAATTTTAACAAATAGTTCATTGCCTTGCTGCTATGGTTAAAAGCCTAAAATAGGTGATTTGAAAAAAGCTATGGATTCTTGGAAAAAATATATCAAAGCATAATAGTAAGAAACAAGCTATGGTCTCATTTTTTTTTGGGCATGAAAATCAGCTTGATTTTATTTGTATTTATTTGTAGATTTTAAATGCATTTTTTTGGCAATTTTTCTATTTGAAATGGGGAAAAAATTTTGTGGTCATTTTTTGTGCATTTTTTAATTGTAGGATTCTAATAGTTAGTGAAAAAGGTAGTGTTCATGAAGGAATTGAAAAGATGCATAGAGCCTTTGAATTATACTTGTATTGTGTAATGGCATTGAATCATTTAGCAAACCATTTTTGTCTTCATAGGGCAACATTTTCTTGTGGAACAGTTGACTAAGACAACTCTTGTTTCAACTAACCACCCTCTCATGAAATCTCATTCATATTATAATCTTGCACGATCTTATCATAATAAAGGTGATTATGACACCATTGGCCGCTACTACATGACATCAATCAAAGAAAGCTAGAGGCCATAGGATTTTGTGGACAGGTTCAACTAAAGCTAAGAGATCTTAAGAGTTTTCTCTCAAATTTTGAAAAGGTTCTATAGGTCCACCCTAAGAATTGTGAGAGCTTAAAAGTTGTAGGCCATATATATGCTCAACAAGGGAAAACAAAGAAGGATTTGAAAATTTTAAGAAAGGAAATTCACATAGATCCACATGATGCCCATGCATTTATCAAGATGGGTGAGTTATTAATATCATTATACCCTAGTGCAACCTTAGATTCTCTTAAGATTCCAAAGTCTCTTCTTAAGAAGAGTAGAAAAGAAGTACCCATCGAATTGTTGAACAACAATGGGGTTCTTCATTTTGATCATGATGAGCTAGAGTTGGCTCAACAAACTTTTATGGAGGCATTAGGAAATTATGTTTTTCCTCTACATAAATATTTTTGGTTAGTTTTGTGCATTTTTTCTTGTAGGATTCTCAGAGTTAGTGAAAAATATATTGTTCATGAAGGAATGGAAAATATGTGTAGAGCCTTTGAATTATATCCATACTGTGCAATGACATTGAATGATTTAGCAAACCATTTTTTCTTCATAGGGAAACATTTTCTTGTGGAACAGTTGACTAAGACAACTCTTGTTTCAACTAACCACCCTCTCATAATATCTCATTCATATTATAATATTGCATGATCTTATCATAGTAAAGGTGATTATGACACCATTTTCCACTACTACATGGAATCAATCAAGGAAAGCTAGAGGCCACGAGATTTTGTGGAAAGGTTCAATTGAAGCTAGGAGATCTTAAGAGTTCTCTCTCAAGTTTTGAAAAGGTTCTAGAGGTCCACCCTAAAAACTGTGAGAGCTTAAAAGCTATAGGCCATATATATGATCAACAAGGGCAGATAGAGAAGGCTTTGGAAATTTTAAGGAAACTTGCATAGATCCATGTGATGCCCATGCATTTATCAAGATGGGTGAGTTATTAATATCATCATGCCCCAGTTTAGCCTTAGATTCTCTTAAGACAACAAAGTCTCTTTTGAAGAAGAGTAGAGAAGAAGTACCCATTCAATTGTTAAAAAATATTGGGGTTCTTCATTTTGAGTGTGATGAACTAGAGTTGTCTCAAAAAACTTTATGGAGGCATTAGGAAATGGGATTTGGGTTGAATTCATAAATAAAAGCCCTAGTACCCATTTTACAGTTTTTCCTATGCTCTTTAAGGATATGGAATTCTTCCATAAACTAGAAGAAGGTGGTGTTTCACTTGAGTTACCATGGGATAAAGTCACAACACTATTTAATCTTGTTAGTTTGTTTGAACAACTACATGATATTGAAAAAGAAAATATTTTATATAGGCTAATATTGTTCAAGTTTCTTGATTATCTGGATGCATATATATGTCTTGCAACCATGGATGAGGCTAGGAATGAGATCCAACTAAGCCTAGAATTGATTGGGGATGCATTTAATGTGGATGAAAACTCATCAAATTCTTTATCTATGCTTGAAAAAATGGAACTAAAAATAGATTATTGGCTTAAAGAAAAAGAAACAATTAAAGTTGCACAAAGTGAATTAGATGCAAAGAATTTTTATATTGACATTTCACTTGGAAATCGGAATTATTTTGTAGCTTTTCACAATGGGAAGAGGGATCCAAAGGTGGAGGCACAACATCTTGAGAAGGCTATAGAACTATATTGTAAAGTGTTGGCACAAAGACTAGGAAATGTTTATGCTACAAATGGGGTAGCCACTATGCTAGTTGAAAGGGATCAATTTGATATTGCAAAGGAAATTCTTACATGGGTACAAGAATCTACAACAAGAAACATCTTTGTTCAGATCCCTAAAGTGTGGATAAATCTAGCACATGTTTACTTTGCACAAGGACAATTTGTGCTTGCAGTGAAAATGTATCAAAATTGTTTGAGGAAATTCTCTTTTGGCACTAACACCAAAATTTTATTATATTTTAGCTCAAACACACTATGAAGTAGAACGGTGGAAAGATTCTAAAAGAACATTATTGAGAGCAGTAGATTGTAACTACTATAAGTTTCTAGTAAAAAATCTATATATATATATATATATATTTTAATGTAATGAGGGTTTCAAATTACCTCTGAATTCACTGTAGAGCACATCCCCAAATCTAACGTCATTGTTGAGGGCATTGCTGACTTAAAATTTTTTGCAACACACTCCAAATTCCTTTCCATTTCCCGCCTTTCAAAAGTCTCTAGGTCCTCTCCAAACAATCTTTATCACCCATGCAATACCTAGGCCAGAGTAGTTGTCAAGTGTCAAGCTAAACAAATAGTGAATCGAGAAAAACAATCTTTATCTCCAAACAATCTTTATCTCTGAATTAGATGAAGTAGCTGCTATAACTTAAAATGCCTCAGTATAGTTGTCAAGTTCCAGGCTAAACAAATAATGGGTCACATGCATGCAATACACTCCCGCCCTATGTCTCCTGAAATATTTTTAATTTTTTTTATCTTATTTATATTTGCATGACTAAATATTTAGTCATTTTTATTTGTATCACAAAAATAAATTTTTAGTCCATGACCAAAATAGTCATTTATTTACTCATTTATAGCCGATTTGCAAAAAAATAGTATAATTTAGTCATTTTGAGTTGTTGTGACTAAAAGTTTTAGTCACCTAGTCATTTATTTGCTAAATTCTATTATTGTTACTTTGGCCAAGCCATAGCTTTCTGTTCACTCTATTTCTTTCGATTTCCATCCCAAGAATGTGTTTAGCTGCACCAAGATCTTTCATTTCAAACTTAGTAGCAAGTTTTTCAATTATGAAATCATACCTTTCCCTTTGCCACTAAATAACATATCATCAACATACAATGTAATAAACAAGAAATTATCACCATCAATTTTATAATAAACACAATGATTTGATTTAGAATGCTCAAATCCCAAACTCAACACATATGTAACAAATTTTTGTTACCACATCCTAGGACTCTATTTTAAGCCATACAAATATTTCTTCAATTTTCAAACCAATTTATTTTTACCTTTCACCATGTAGTGCTCTGGTTGCATCATATAAATATCCTCCTCCAAATTGTTGCAAGTATGAGCAAGTTTGGTGGTGTTGTCATTAATGTTTTCATTGATGTCAACATAGTTTAGTATGTTGTATATTGTGCATTTATAGTTGAGATGTTGTGAGTACACGAAGCTATCCTTATTATGTTGCAGATGTGTTGAAATGATGAGTTTCCAAGTGTTTTTGAGAAAATTAATGAAGACTGAAGTAAAAGTTATGTATGGGTTCATAATGTGCTATGGTATGTGCTTCACAGTTCCTTCTGTGTTGATCATATACTCATGCGGATCTAAAGGTTTGTTGTTGGTGATATGTTGGTGTCATCTTCTAATTTGTAGCTTTTGGTTTGATGGAGTGTGGAAGTTTTGTTCACCAGTATGTGAAATGTTTTGGTAGAATTGGTTATCTGTGGACTGGGAGTGATGAAGGGTACTCCCCTTACAATCTAAAACTCACAAAAACAATAGATAATGGCAAAAAAAAAATGCAAGAAGGAAATAAAATATTTTCTATTATCACTAAAATGTAATTGAAATTACATCATATTTTCCATCACATGGGCGTTCTAATTACATAAATATGCAAATCTGCAAATTGGAGCCACCATCTACACTACTCTCACCTCCCCTGTGTAGTCCCCATTTACATCCTTTATTTGGAAGGTGTAACTTCTCTAGAATCTTCTAGAAAGTGTAACTTCCTCAAGAAGATATTTTTAAATTTTATTAATTTTGGTATTACAACCTCGTGGGGTCATAACTTTTGATTTGACCATCAAATTTTCTATTATAATACCTTTTTAGAAAGATCTCAATAAATCTTCAGCTAGAAAATAGGGCCTAAAGGCCAACTACTTTCATTTTCCACCAATTTTTAGGCCCATTCAGAGCCTCTAAGTGCCTCAAAATTGAACCTCAATATTTTACTAGGATTTTTTAAAATTGAAATTTTAATATCTCTCAAATGACAAATGGTATTGAAGTGATTTCTTTGCCATTGGCTTCCATTTACCATTCTGGAGGTCTGTGTAAGATTTCATGTCCAACTTTGCATAAATGCAAACTTACTAAAATAATAACCCTGCCAAATTTAGCCCTTATTGAAAAGAAACAACATTTTTTTTGGGTGGTGAAAGATTGCTCTTACACCCTAGATGCTCCTGCATTAGACAGTTGGGGTAATTTGAAAAGTGGCCCTATCACTTCTCTGGAGTTAGAGGGAAACCAAGATGGTTAACCTTAGACGTAGATAACCACCATGAATCTTCAACATTCCTTCCTCTCCATTTAACCAAGTACTCTACATATTTCCTGTTTCTTGTGCTTCTTCCCACATGACTATCCAAAATGTCTTCTATCTCCTCCTTTTCTGAAGTAGGTGTTGGAATGTTCCACTGTAACTCTATTATTTCTTCATCATTTCCTCCCTTATGATATTCTATTAAATCTAAGATGTTAAACACAGGTGAAATATGAATTCCATCAGGAAACTCCACCTCATATGCATTTCCTGAATCATGCTTCTTTAGGATCTTGCATGGTCCAAACTTCTTCATCTTCAACTTGTTGTATGTACCAATTGGAAACATTTCCTTTTACAAATGAACCATGGCTTCGTATCCTACCTGGAACTCATTATACCTCCTTTTCTAATTTGCCTTAGCCTTATACTGAGAGTTCATCTTATTGATATTATTCTTCACCCTGTCATGCAAATTCTTCAAGTGCTTAGCAAAATCTTCAGCCTCAACAATACTCTTCTCTCCTTTATCCATCTTTCTCAATTCATAAAAATTCCTTGGACTACTCCATATACAATCTAGAATGGTGATTTACTAGTGCTCCTATTGACAAAATTATTATAAGAAAATTACACCTATGGTAAAATCAAATCCCATCCCTTTGGTTTATCTCCTACTAAGCATCTTAGTAGGTTACCCAATCTCCTATTGACCACCTCTATTTATCCATTAGTCTATGGATGGTGAGCAGAACTGAACTTCAAATCTATCTTCAACTTCTTCCATAATGTTCTCTAGAAATAACCAACAAATTTGGTATCTCTGTCTAAAACTATACTCTTTAGTAGACCATGTAGTCTCACCATCTCTCTCAAAAATAACTCTGCAATATGAACATCACTGGTCTTATGAAACAGAATGAAATGTGCCATTTTTGAAAATCTATCCACCACCACAAATATGGAATCATGCCCTCTCCATGTCCTCGACAATCCAAGGACAAAATTCATACTAATTTCCTCCCATGGCCTCTCAGGTATAGGTAATGGCTGATACAATCCAATATTCTGACTTGTTCCTTTCACCATCTGACATACTCTATAACTTTGTACAAACTTCTTCACATCCAGTTGTAACTGTGGCTAATAATAATTCTCACTAACAAGAGCAATGGTCTTATCTTGACCGAATTTCCCAACCAATCCTCCACTATGCTTCTCCTTGATTAGATTTTTTCTCATAGAACTCCTTGGAATACACAATTGGCTTCCTCTAAACAACATCCCATCTTAGATTAACAAATCCAACCATCTTGTCCTATCCAATGTAACAGGTTCCAAACAAGCCTTCCAAGCTTTTGTAAAGTCTAGATCTTCTGGATAAAAACTCTTTAGTTCATTGAACCCAACAACCTCTACATTCATCTCTATCAACAAATTTTTCCTTCTACTTAAGGTGTTTGTAACTCTATTTGACCTTCCACTCCTATGCTTCAAAAAAAAATTATAACTCTGCAAAAACTCATCCCATTTTAAGTGCCTTTGATTTAACTTCCCTTGACTATTGAGGTATTGCAAAGCTTAGTGATTTGTATATAAAAAAAATTATTTTGGAAACAAATAGTGTCTCCATTTCTTCAAACCTTGAACTATAGCATAAAACTCCTAGTCATAGACAAAATATTTCTTCTTAGCATCATTCAAATTCTCACTAAAATAGGCAACAAGATTACCCTCTTGAGTCAAAACAACTCCTATGGTAGTACCACTAGCATCACAATCTACCTAAAAGACCTTATTGAAATCTAGAAGTGCCAAAAATGGTTGCTTTGTAACTTTCTTCTTCAACATATCAAAACTTTTGGTTGCTCCTGTAGTTCACTTAAAATCTTTTCTATCTCCTCTCATTGTTTAGTTAGAGGTACACAAATACTACTAGAATTCTTAATAAACTTTTTGTAAAAACTTGCTAGACCATGAAATGATCTTACCTTTTTAAAAATCCTCGGGGTAGGCCATTCAATGATAGCTCTCACCTTCTCTGGGTCCATTTTAAGACCCTCTACTGAGATAAAAAATCCCAGATACACCAATTCTCTCTTCACCAAGCTACATTTCTTAAAATTAATCAATAAATTCTCCTCCCTTAGCTTCTCAATAACCTTTATGATATGCATCAAATGATCCTCCAATGTCTTGCTAAAAATTAAAATGTCATCCAAATAAACATTGACAAATTTACCCAAAAAATATTATAGTACCTCATTAATGAGCCACATGAAGGTGCTCGTTGCAATGGTTAGCCAAAAGGGCATGACTAACAACTCGTACAAGCCCTCTTTGGTCTTAAATGTTGTATTCCATTCATCTCCTTCTCTAATCTAAATTTTGTGATAACCACTCTTCAGATCTATCTTCGTGAAGTACTAAGATCCACTCAAACAATTCATGATGTCATCCATCCTTGGCAAGGGAAATCTATACTTAATGGTAATCTTATTGATGGCTCTGGAATCTGTACACATTCCCCATCCATCTTTGGTGCTAGTACTACAGGTATTGCACATGGAGTCAAACTCTCTTTGATCAATGCCTTCTACAACAACTCTTCACTTTCTGCTAGAGTCATATGATGAGCTACCTTATTTGGAAAACTGGCTCCAGGAATCAGGTCCATCTGATGACTAATCTTTCTTACTAGAGGTGAACCTTCAGGTACATTATCCAAAATAATAGCTTGAAACTCATTCAACAAATTTTAAACCTCTATAAGTACCTCATTAGTATCTTCTTTATCAACTCTAAGGATCAATGAAAAACACATATGCTCATGCCTCATAATTTCTAGGAACTTTCTTCCATCAACCAAACAAATTACTGCATTACTGCATATCTTTTCCTCTCCCTCTTTTAAGGGCTTCAACTTATGACGAACTCCATCCTTGGGAAAAGAATAGGTGTTGGCATGTCCTTCATGTATTGCTCGCCGATCAAACTGACATGGTCTGCCTAACAACATATGAAAAACATCCATAGGCATAATATCACACAATACCTCATCATGGTAATTTCCAATCTTGAACTTTACTAGAAATTGTTCATTTACCAAAGATTTATGGTCCTTATACAACCAAGCAATCTAGTATGGATTTGGATGCCTTCTTCTCTCCAACTGCAACTTACTAACCATCTCTTATGAAATAAGGTTATCGGTACTACCTCCATCAATAATAACATTGCAAACTTTACCTTCACACTTGCATCTAGCATGAAACAAATTCTTCCTTTGAGTTGACTCCTCCTCATTCAACAAGGCTCTTCTAGTAACAAGAACCTCTCATCTTTCTGCATCCTCAGAATGTGAAGACTCAAATTTCCGTCTACATGTGCGACTCGTGCATTACCCTTAGGTATTCTATTTTCCCTTCCTTGATATTGAGGACACTCATATGCCCTATTCCATTCTTTTCCACATTGGAAACAGGTTCCATTAAAGCTTCCTCTCCCTGGTCCTCATCCAGATCTTCCTTGTCCTCTTTGGTCTCTATTATTTTGATCATGAGGATGATAGGTTTTATCTCCTTTCTAGTTTTGGATACTACTGAATCCTTCCCCCTTCTTTTGATCTTCATTTCGAACTCCATATGACTGTCCACTAGTCCTTCTACCACAACCTCCACCTCTTTCCTTACTTTCAAACCTTCTATTCAACTTCTCTTCTACCTTCAAAGAAAACTGATATGCATCTTCAATGGTAGACATTCTTACCAGACTCAACTCTTCTTGAATGCTCAGCTTCAACTGATTTATGTAATAGGAAACTTTCTCCTTGTTGTCCTTAGAATGACCTGTTCTAATTAGGACTCAGTAGAATTCTTCTGTATACTCCTTAATAGATTTTCTTGCTTGTTTCAACCCTTGTATCTTCTTCAACAAATCCAACTCATAGTCCCCAGGAATGAACTATCTTTTCAATTTTTCCACCATCCAATCCCATATTGTTATTTTCTCTTTTCCTCTTCTACTTATTTCCAACTGGACTTCTTTCCACCATATGCTAGCATGGCCATGCAGTTTGGCCTTTGTAAATTTGACCCTATCTAGGTCTTTTATTTCCTCATACTCAAAATAATCTTCCATGTCATTGATCCAATTGATCAACTCCCTTGGATTTAGGTTTAAAAAAAAATAGAAACTTCTATCTTTGGCCTCTTTCCAATCTTGGAAATGGCCCTAATAAGTGATGTAGGAGCATCCTTGGTTCTTGGCAATCTTGCATCAACCAAAAATGTTTTCTTTCAGTTTTGTTCTTATTTTTGTTCTTTGCTCAGTTCTTGCTAGTGGATTCATCATATTTTCTCACCAAACCTTGTGGATCTTGGATTACATAATCTACATGTTCATTTTCCTTGTTCCAAGATTTGAGCATGATTGGACTTTTTTTTGGCAAGTTATTGCTTCCAAAATTCTTGGCAATTTCTTGAACTAGCACTAGACTAATTTCAAACTTTTCAGCTAGTTCAATCATTGTAGACCATCCCTATGACTTGTAGATATTAATGGTGTGATTTTAAATATTCCTTGGAGTGTCCCCGACCTTCAGTTAGGTCCACACTTCATATTATGCACCTTTTGAAAAGTAATTTAAATTTGAGGCTGACCTATTCATGCGCACATTACATTTTCTTCCCTTGGAGAATGTGATGATCTTTGGTCAACGTAGATGTTTCTTGAATTGTGGATATAGTATAAAGATTGTAATCAATCATTAAAATAGGCAGTAATCAGTAGAGCTTGATTAGAAGAATAATGTTGATTTGATTGTAATTTTTAGCTCGCATATAGGAGCATGTTAGAATATTGTATATTTGATCAAGCTTGTGAGCCAAATCTATAAGTCCAGATGTCGCCGAATAAATGTAACTAAAATTTTTGTTAATGAGAATATTTCCATCTGCATTTTCCTCCATATTTTGTGTTTCTTTCATTGTGTTACTCTTGTTTCACAGTCTGGATTGTTCTCTTTGAGGACCCTCCTACCATGATTGCATTAGATTGGTATCAAAGCGAGATTCGTTCCTTGCGAGATCGTCAAAGTTTGTAAAGTCTTGTTGGAAGGTTTATTGTGGGGTAGAAAATTAAGGATCTAACCTACAACTGTAGAGGACTTCTGTGAAGATGGAGGGAAGGAGAAATGGTAGAAATGCAAACCAAGCTATGATGAAGATGTTAAGAGGAATTGCTACCAGATTAGATGTAGTTGAAACAAGCTAGAGAAGAGGTTGACTAGTAGATGATGTGAGTGATGAAGAAGTAGAAGTTTAGGAAGAAAAAGGAAGAGATGAGCAACCTAGCCTAGATCAGGGAGAAGAGAGGTTCATAACAGCCCTAACTAAAGTGAATACAAGGCCGCATTTTAATCCACCAGATTATAATGGTAATTTGGATTCAGATGTATCATTAGATTGGATAATAGAGATGGAAAATTATTTTGAATTTGAAGGTACCTCTAAAGATAAGAAGGTGAAGTTTTCTTGTACAAAGTTGAGAGGATATGCATCCCTTTGGTGGGAACAATTGCAGATAGATAGGCATAGAATAGGAAAAGAAAAGATAAAGTCATGGGATCGAATGTGAATAAGTTGAAATCAAATTTTATCCGAATAGATTATCAAATGAGCTTGTTCAAGAAGCTGAAAATTTTGAATTAGAATGATTCTAGTGTGACAGAGTATACCAAAGAATTCAATAAGTTGAATATCAGATCTAGACATTCAGAGGATGAGATTGAGCAAGTAGCCAGATATGTGAATGGTTTGAGGTCATTTATACATGATGAAATTAGTTTGATCAAACTGCAAAGTGTGGAAGAGGCATATCAGTGTTCCCTAAAAGCATAGGAGAATTTGAATAAGGGACATGAGTAGAGATAGAGAGGAAGAGGTGGAAGATTTCAAAGAGGAAGAACTTTTACTGGAGAAGGAAGAGGATCTTTTCCAGATCAGAATAAGGATAAGGAGATTTGTAAGAATGATAATTCACACTAGAGAAGTGTTGGAAACTCCTACAGAAGAGGAGGTTATGGTGGTTACCGAAATGAAGGTTATAGAAGAGATGATAGAGGATAGTAGAAAAGGACATTCAAAGGAACCTGTTATAAATGTGGTGGAGAAGGACATAGAGAACTTGAATGTAATTAGGGAGAGAAAAGAAGGAATACAAAGAACAATAGTTGAATAGCCTTTGTTGAGGAGGTTCATGCTGGATCATCTAATAAACTTGAATATGGACAAGTGTTGGTGAACATGAGAGTATTATGTCAAAGTGAATTGGAGAAAGAACCATTGCAGAGGAAGAATTTGTTTTGGACTAGATGCAAGGTGAATGGTAAATGTTGCAATGTGATTGTTGACAATGGAAGTTCTAAGAACCTGTTTTTTGAAGAGATGGTGACTAAACTAAAGTTGGAAAGGTTGAAACACCCGAAGCCCTATTAGATTGCTTGGATTCAAGATGAGCATAAGATACTAGTAAGTGAACAATGTTTAGTGAAATCAAAGATAGGAAATTACCATGATGAAGTTTTGTGTGATATCATGCCTATGGATATATGCCATGTTTTTTTGGGAAGACCTTGGGAGTATCACAGACAAGCTATTCATGATGAAAAGAAGAACATATACACCATTGTTACTAATGGGATGAAGCATATTTTGTTGCCATTGGAAGATGTTCCTATAGTTGAAGTTCGTATGAATGTTAGGGTTTGTCTGATTGATGGAAGGAGATTCCTTGATGGATTGAGACATGAGAATGTGTGTTATGCCTTGGTGCCTAAGAAGGATGAAGACTTGAAGCATGTGGAAGAACACCTGGAAGAGATAAAAGAGATACAGACAGAATATGAGGAGATCATTTTAGATAATGTACCTGATGGATTGACATCTGTGAGGAGTATTAGTCATTGTATGGATCTAATTCCTAGAGCTAGTTTTCCTAATAATGTAGCACACTGGATGGCACCAATAGAGAATGAGGAATTGAATAGAAAAGTGCAAGAATTATTGAAGAAGGTTTTGATCAGAGAAAGCTTGAGTCCATGTGTAGTACCTGTTGTACTTACACCTAAGAAGGATGGAGAATGGAGAATGTGTACAGATTCTAGAGCTATAAACAAGATCATGGTGAAGTATAGATTTCCTTTGCCCCAGATCAATGAAATTATGGATTGTTTGAGTGGGGCTAAGTACTTTACGAAGATAGATTTGAAGAGTGGATATCATCAGATCAAAATTAGAGAAGGAGATGAGTGGAAAATAGCTTTCAAGATGAATGAAGGATTATATGAGTGGTTGGTTATTCCTTTTGGATTCACAAATCCACTGAGTACTTTCATGAGGCTAATGAATCAGGTACTAAAGAAATTCTTGGGTAAGTTTGTGATTGTTTACTTGGAAGACATCTAATTTTTTAGTAAGAGTAGATAAGAACATTTGTTGCATATCAGACAAGTTTTGCAGAGATTGAAAGAGGAGTAGTTGCCGATAAACATTAATAAATGTAGTTTCATGAAGGAGGAATTGGTATATCTAGGATTTGTGATATCTGTGGATGGATTGAAGATGGATCCTAGAAAAGGTGAAAGCAATTGTGGAGTGGCCTACACCAGATAGCATTGGAGAGGTGAGATCATTTCATGGATTGGATAGTTTCTATAGGAAGTTCATTAGAAATTTTAGTTCTCTTTGTAGTCCTATGACATAAACAATGAGAGGAGATAGGAAGGATTTAATATGGATGTTTGGAGTAGACCAAAGTTTTGAGTTGTTGAAGCAAAAGGTGACTGAGCAGCCTGTGTTGGATTTACTAGATTTCAATAAGGTATTTCAAGTAGACTGTGATGCAAGTTGAAATGAAATTGGACCAGTGTTGAGTCAAGAGGGAAGACCTATAGCCTATTTCAGTGATAATTTGAATGATGATAGGAGGAGGTATTTAGTGTATGATCAGGAATTTTATGCCATAGTTCAAGCCTTGAAAAAATGGAGACATTACTTTTTTCCTAAGGAGTTTGTGTTGTATACTGATCATCAAGCATTGCAATATTTGAATAGTCAGGGTAAGTTGAATCAGAGACACATGAGATGGGTAGAATTCTTTTAGAGTTATAATTTTGTTTTAAAGCAGAGGAGTGGGAAATAAAATAGAGTCATTAATGCTTTGAGTACGAGAAGGAATTTATTGACATAGATGAGAGTGGTGGTATTATGCTTTGATGAGTTGAAGAACTTGTATGAAGCAAACCCAAATTTTGCAGAACCTTGGAGAGCTTGTAAAGAACCTTTTTTGAAGGATAGAAGTTAGTGGTTGTATTATTTCATTTAGAAGGACATGTTGTTTAGAGGAAACCAATTGCGTATACCCTAAAGTTAAATGAGGGATAACTTGGTGAAGGAGAAGCACAGTGGAGGAATTTCAGGACACTTTGGAGTTGATAAGACAATGAATTTTGTGAGTGTGAATTACTTTTGGCCACAGATTCACAAGGATGTTAGGAAATTTGTGCAGAGTTGCAGAGTTTATCAAGTTGTAAAAGGGAGTAGTCATAATGTAGGATTGTATAAGCCTTTGACAGTTTCAGAGAGGCCTTGGGAGGATATCAGTTTGGATTTCATACTTGGTTTACTAAGGACACAAAGAGGTAATGATTCTGTATTTGTGGTGGTAGATAGATTTTCTAAGATGGCACATTTCATACCTTGTAGGAAGACAACAGATGCAATACATGTAGCAGATTTATTTTTCAAAGAGTTGGTTAGATTGCATGGGTGACCTAGGTGTATAGTTTTAGATAGAGATGTAAAGTTTGTTGGTTACTTTTGGAGGAAACTTCGAAAGAAGTTGAAGACAAATTTGAAGTTCAGTTCTACTTTTCACCCACAAACTAATGGATAGACAAAGGTAGTAAATAGGATTTTAGGGAATTTTTTGAGATGCTTGGTTGGAGAGAAGACTAGAAGTTGGGATTTAGTCCTTGCACAAGAAAATTTTGCTTACAATAATTCAGTGAATAGGAGTACAAGAAAGACACCATTTGAGATTGCTACTAGATTTCATCCTAGAGGTATATCAGAGTTGAGAGACATTAGTATGGAATATAAGAGGAGTACAAAAGTAGAATCATTTGTAGAACACATGAGGAAGTTGCATATTCAAGTGAAACAACAGTTGAAGATGAGGAAGTTTGGACCTTGTAAGATCTTGAAGAAATTTGATTCAGTAAATGCATATGAAGTGGAGTTACCAAAAGGTATGGGTATATCACTTGTATTCAACATTGCAGGTCTATATCAGTATCATGAAGCAAAATTCAGTGAAGACAATAAAGTAGATTTGGAAAATCAGTTTCCTAAGCAGCGATCAAATGAGATTGATGAGATTTTGGAAGTTAGAGATGGGAGGAAGACTCATGGAAGACAGTACAAAGAATATCTTGGGAAATGGAAAGGAAGACCAGTTGAGTATTCTTCTTGGATTTCTCAAGCCAAGGTAGATCGTCTTGGTTTCCTTTTAGCCCCAACAAAGTGAGGGACTCACTTTTCAATAACCCTAAATGTTTGATGCAAGAGCATCCTTTGTTCTTGGCAATCTTGCATCAACCAAAAGTATTTTCTTTCAATTTTATTTTTATTTTTGCTCTTTACTCAGTTCTTGCTGGTGGATTCATCATATTTGCTCACCAAACCCTATGGATCTTAGATTACATCATCTACATGTTCATTTTCCTTGTTCCAAGATTTGAGCCTGATTGGACATTTTTCTGGCAAGTTATTGCTTCCAAAATTCTTGGCCATTTCTTGAACCGACACTAGAATAATTTCAAACTTCTTGGCTAGTTCAATCATTGTGGACCATCCCTATGACTTGTAGATCTTAATGGTGTTATTTTAAATGTTCCTTGGAGTGTCCCTGACCTTCAGTTAGGTCCACACTTCATCTTATGCACCTTTTGAAGAGTAATTCAAATTTGAGTCTGACCTATTCACGTGCACGTTACATTTTCTTCCCTTGGAGAATGTGATGATCTTTGGCTGACGTAGATGTTTCTTGAATCATAGATATAGTATAAAGCTTGTAATCAATCATTAGAATAGGCAGTGATCAAGTAGAGCTCGATCAGAAGAATAAAATTGATTTGATTGTAATTTTCAGCTTGCATATAGGATCATGTTAGAATGTTGTATATTTGATCAGGCCTGTGAGCCAAATCTGTAAGTCCAGATGTTACCGACCGAATGTAACTAATATTTTTGTTAATGAGAATATTTCCATCTGCATTTGCCTCCATATTTTGTGTTATTATTGCTACACATTCCAGATTGTTCTCTTTGAGGACCCTCCTATCGTGGTTGCGTTAATAAGTCTGACTTCTCTAGGATCCATTACATCATCTGCTTCCTCTTCGAATGGCTCCTCATCTTCAGCCTCATCCTCACTTTCATCTCTTCTTCTAACATCAACTCCCCTATGAAGGTCCACTTGTAGTGCTTGAACTTGTCTTTGGAGGGCTCTAAAACCCTCTTCTATTACCCCAACATTTCTTCCACCATGGTTTCTTCATGGAGACATCTTTTCTCATAGACCCACAACCACAAGTCCTGGTGCAAACTACCTCACATTCAGTGATTTGTTTACATACTCAGGAAAACCCACTCTGATACCACTTCATGAAGGTTAGTCCCCTTACAATATAAAACTCAAAAAAACAACAAATAATGGCACAAAAAAAATGCAAGAAGGAAAGCAAATATTTTCTATTATCAGTGAAATAAAATGAAATTACAACATTATATTTGCCATCGCATGGGTTTTCTGATTACATAAATATGCAAATCTATAATCAGAACCGCCATTTATGCTACTCTCACCTCCCCTCTATAGTCCCCCTTTACATCCTTTATTTGGAAGGTGTAACCGCCCTAAAATCTTCTAGAAAGTGTAACTGCCCTAGAATATTCTAGAAAGTGTAACTTCCTCAAGAAGATATTTTGAAATTTTATTAATTTTTGTATTACAACTTTGTGGGGTCATAAATTTTGATCCGATCGTCAAATTTTATATTATAATACCTTTTTGGAAAGCTCTCAAGAAATATTCGAACAAAAAGTAGGGCTTAAAAGCCAACTACTTTCTTTTTCCACTAATTTTCAGGCCCATCTGGAGCCTCTAAGTGCCTCAAAATTGAACTAGAAGATTTTACTAGGATTTTTGAAAATTAAAATTTTAATATCTCTTAAATGAAAAATGGTATTGAACTGATTTCTTCGCCATTGGCTTCAATTTACCATTCTAGAGGTTTGTGTAAGATTTTGTGTCCAACTATGCATAAATGCAAAGTTACTAAAATAATAACCCTGCTAAATTTAGCCCTTATTGAAAAGAAACAATCTTTTTTTGGGTGAAGCAAGATTGCTCTTACGTCCTCGATGCTCTTGCATCAAGGAGAAATGTTTTTGCTCCATATTCCTTTGTTGTTTTGTTTCAGGTCTTGCAGATCTAGAATATATCTTGTAATGGTGTTCTCTAGGTTCTGGAAAATATATTTGTGGTTTGGTGATCTGAGAGTTGAGTTTCAAAGTTGTTGGATGTGTTCACACAATTTGGATGGATTGATGGAAGGTGTTATGTGTTCAAAAAATTTTGCACCTACTGTAGATGTATCTGGAAGTATCTAAGATGTGTTCCTTTGCATGATGAAGTGTGTTGCATCATCTGCATGTTATCTTCTTGCTAGGAAGCCTGTACTTCAATATTCATTTGTGTTTTCATTAGGTTTGACTGACCTAGTGTTTACACTTCATATGAAGAATTTAAAAATTAATTAAGGAAGTGTTTGGTTCATTCAAGACATTTTTTTTGGTCTTGGTTAAGTATTTAATTGGTCCACTCTCATTCCTTTCCACCGTGGGAATGTTGAGTTGTGGACCTAGTTTGAATTTATGAAGTGAAGCGTATGTGGCTGACCGTGGAGAAATTTTCTAAGGTTGAAGAGGGTATAAATGCAAGTTGAGATGTGAAGAATTATAATCATACACAAGTAACAAAGTAAGCCACAAGAGCAGAGTTGTGTGAAAGGGAGTTGAGGAAACAATACTTTATTATGTTAGATTCCTGAAAGCAGTGAGCTAAAGGTTTATGCAATCTTCTGATCAAGGTTGTGAATGTGTGTATATTGTTTTGGTTGATCTTTCTATTATCTTTTGTATTTGTGGATAGTGAGCCTCCCTGTTGGACAGTGAGTCCTTTCTATAGGAAATGAGCCTTTGTATTTGGGTAGTGAGGCTCTTGTATTCGATTTTGCTATCACTTTATATTGTGAGTTAATCCTCACTATTATTTTTCCCTCATTGGGTTTTCCATGTAAAATCTGGTGTTCATTGTGTTGATTTTGGTTTCTATTATTTGCATTTCATGTTCATACTTAATAACATAATAGTGTGGTTGTGAAATTGATAATTGTTGAAGTATTGTGTTTGAATTTGGTGACAAATGATTCACCCCCCTCTCAGTTGTCTTACGCCTTTTAACAATTGGTATTAGAGCTTTGGTTCCTTGGTGTAGAGCTTAACCACTTAAGGAAGATCTAATGGCACATAAGTTGGCAATCCCTATGTTCCATGGATCTGATTACAGTGAAAAGAAAGTGTAGATGAGAGGATATATTATATCTCCTAGTTACAAGACTTGGAAGGCTGCTGAGATGAAATATGTTGCTTCGGTGAGTAGTCCTACTACTGCAGATGAGGTATGCTATTCACAGTACTTTATCCAAGACTAAGTGAACAAAATTTATCTCTAGGAACTACTTATGAAGTTTGGAAAAAGCTAGAAGATATTTATGAAGGAAATGATAGAGTGAAATTGACAAAGAAGTTAACAACAAAGCATAGATATGAGAACATGAAAATGGAAGAAGGACAAGATATTGCAAGCTATTTTTAGTGAATTGATCTGGCAGCAAATGAAGTTAAAAATCAAGGGTTACTCTAACTGGTGAAGATATAATTGAGAAGATTCTAATAAATCTACTAGAATGTTATAGTAACAAAGTTTTAGTTATTAAGGAAACATATGATCCTAAGAAATATACTAAAGAAGAGCTAAGTGGCACCATGACTACATTTGAGATGAGAAAGTTTGGAAAGAAAGAGGAAAATATAGAAACAACATTTAAAGCAACAAAGATTGAACATGATCTAGATAGTGATGGTTCAAATGAGTTGGAAGCGAAATTTACAAGGAAGTTGAAGAAAGATATTGGAAAGTATAAAGGTATGTTTTCCTTTAAATGTTTCAGTTGTGGTAATATTGGTCATTATGCCTCAAGATGTCCAAATATAAATATACATAAGAAGAACATGGAACATAAAGATAGAAATGAAAAGAAATACAAAAAGTTGTACTATGTTAGAGAAGAACTTGGAATCTTTGATGAATCTGATTATGAGAATTATGATAGTGAATGCTTGTTCTTAGCTGTCAAGAGTAAATATGTGTTTGCTAACTCTAAAAAATGTGCAAGAAAAATTGATTTGGAGAACAAGAAGGATGAGATGGAAGGTACTTTGGTCACTACCTTTCATGCTAGATAGGATGAAGACTATTAGGTGATTGACAGTGGATGTTCTAATCACATGACTAGAGATAAAAGTAAGTTTACTAAGCTTGAAAAGTATGGTGGTGGTTTGGTCATGTTTGGTGATGATTCAGGAGAAAAAATTATATTGTTGAGAAAGGTACAATTAGTTTTTATGGAATACATAGCACTGATGATGTATATTATGTAAAGGGTCTAAGGCATAACATTTTGAGTGATGGATAGATGTGTAGCAAAAGTTCTAAACTTTTTTTTTAGGATAATACCCATGAGATCAGAAAAGGATATGGATCTATGGTTGTTGGAGGAAGGAGAACTCATGGAAACATCTATTAGATTAAGGGTGTTGATGGTTAGTGCCTTGTATCTCAAGTCAATGAAAGTTGGTTGTGGCACCGACGAATGGGACATGTAAACTTTGATAATCTGATTAGAATTAGTTCAATAGATGTTGTCTGAGGTCTACGTAAAATCATAAAGCTTGGTAATACAGTCTACAGAAGTTGTCAACTAGGGAAACAAACAAGATGCAGTTTTGAAGGAAAAGAGCAAAATACTACTGGAATGTTTGAATTAATTCATATAGACCTCTATGGTCCTACTAGAATAGGAATCCTAAATGGTAATAGGTATTTCATGCTACTTATTGATGATTATTCTTGAATGACATGGGTTTCTTTTTTTAGAGAAAAGAATCAGGCTCTGGATAGGTTTAAAATGTTCAAAGCAAGAGTAGAAAATTAAGTGAACCTAAGAATAAAATGTTTGAGATATGATAGAGGTGGATACTTAACTTCTAGTGAGTTTAATGCATTTTGTGAAGAGCATGGCATAAAGAGACAATTTTTTGCTCCAAGAATCCCTTAGTAGAATGGAGTGGTTGAGAGAAAGAACCAAACTGTATAGGAACCTACAAGAACCATGATGAAAGAAGAAAATGTACCTGATGTGTATTGGAGAGAGGAAATACACATTGTTGTTTATGTTCTTAACAAAGTTCAGATCAGAAGCAACAATAAAAAAAATCCTAATGAGTTTTGGAATGGTAAGGTTCCTACTGTGAAATACTTTAAGGTGTTTGGAAGCTGATATTACATTAAAAGAGATGATGAAAATATTTGTTACATCCCTTACATTGAGAATATGTGATTAGTTATGTATCTTGAAAGCTATATTAGTTGTAAGTAACTTCCTTCATGTGAATGTGATATTGAGAACGAAATAGTTTTTTTATTTATCATAACTATAATGTTAACGAACTTTTATTATGCAAGTTATTTTCTTGTTCACATGAAATTGAATGTGTTTATGAAATTATAATTAAATATTTATATAGCCGTTGAGAAAAATCTAACCATAATACTTGTCAGTGGATGCAGGACTGCTAACGCCATGACAAAAAAGGAAATATCATTAGGGAGAGGTGGTGGTTAACAAAGGATCAAAATTATCATCTTGTTATGAGCCGAATAATGATGGTATAGATTAATCATTACCTTGGCCACATTCATTAATTAAATAATTAATATATTAAGCTAAGTTCATTTCATGTTTCATCTTAACTCCCTTGTGAATTATGATATTGTAATATTTAAAATTATAAGATAACTTTCTAGCCAAGGAAATATTATAATTTAAATAATGTAAATCAAATTATAAGAATATTATGGGTGCCAATGAGAGATGGTGGTAACTTCTCCGCCACCTTTCCCATTCCTTCCAAAAAATTTAAGAAGGAAGGTGAAGAGTCTATGAAAGGGAATAATCTTGGTTTTGGCATTGGAGGGTCATTCTTTTAGCTTTTGCTTTTGGTTTTTCTGGAGTTGTCCATCGGCCTTGCAATTTTTCTTCTAAACTCTAAAGTTGAATCTTTTCATGAATTTACTTCAGCTCACCATCTCTAGCTAAGTGAATATTGTGAATTATCATCACCCAAATCTTGTTGTTGTTGCTCTTGTCATTTTCATTTAGAATATCCTTCATCCACTTGATTCCATCAACGCATTTCATACATTTCTTTCCCTAAACCTAGAATTATTTCACCCTTCTTCAAACTAAGTTAGAGATTATATTGGGTTGTGTGATTAAGTGAGGCGTATTGTTTCATAAATCTTTGTTGCTTGAATTTGTTAAAGATTTGACATTTTATTTTTGGTCAGTATTGCGGAGGTAGATGGTTTGTTTGTTTCTTATGTTTGATTTTTTGTTGAGGCTCTCTGAGATCTTTGTTGGTTTGTGCATTCTCCAATCTTCAAGCATGTAATCATATCTTTCATATGTGAATAAAATTAATTTTTGAAATGCAACTCTCCTTGTTGAATAATATAAAATAGGCAATGTAGTTGCATGGGTTTTGATATAAATCAAATTAGTTTCTCTCTATTTTTTCGCTGGTTGATACCAAATTTCTTTGTGTATGAACTCAGTCCTCATTGGGTCTAGAAACATTGCCAACCCTGAAGCCAATCTTTCATCAAATATATATATGTAATTTATTTTGTCAATTTAAGAGTCTTTATCAAACATTTTGAACCTCTATTTTAATGAACTTGAATTGGTTCATGAAACTCTTCTTTTTTTCTAATCTGTGGACAAGTCTTGACTTACTGTTTAGATACTTGTTGGGCTTAAACGAGTGATAATTTCAATTATTGAGATTTGAGGGAAAAAATTAAATAATTCTAGACAATTTCAATCCTTTCAATTGAGCCTAACCATGACCTTGTTTTTATTTCTCCTGCTCTTCAGAGTTCTTATAGATACATAAGTATAATTATTGAAATTTGGAAATCCTCTCTACCAAATTCATCTTTCTCAATGCATTCACTTTATGGTTAAGATATAACCTAAACTTAATGAAATGAGAATCAAATTGTCATTAAATCAATAATCTTGAGACATATGTAATCATGTTGAGTGGGGATGAGAGTGTTGACAGCACAGGAGTTCCAGTAATGCAATTGAAATCCTTGGCCAAGGTACGATGCTAGATTCAACATTTGTTAGCCATCAAGTGCCAGATGTATCACTGATCAAAGTAATCATCTAGTTGGGAGGTACCCATAGTGAAGGTTGAATTAGGAGATACAGGTCCTTGACACCAGGCTCAGAGGCATGATAATAGAATGATCCCTATTGATTACCCTCATGAAGGGATGAGTTTCTTCAGTCAAAGGAACATGAGAGACCAATAGGTCTTCGGTTGGGTGGTAAAGCTTTTGATGATATCTCCTTTTCCCCATAATGATAGTTTCAATTTCATGTGCTTCAACTTCTTAACTGAAAAATTCTCGAAACCCTTATCTCTCTTAATTATCTGAAATGATTATTTAGCTTAAAAATTGATCAGTTGTAATTTTATTTGAAACCATTGAAAATTTAGTTAAAGTTCATTTGTATTTTTGTTTAGATGCTTCTTTTTAGTTGAACTCAAACTCAGAATTTAGTTAAAGAATTGAATGTTATGTAAATTAATTTTATTGGGAATTCTTTCTGTTAAAAATGAAAAGAGAAAACCCTAGTTTGAAACAAGTTAGTTACATCTTCAACTGAAAGTAGTTGGTTGGTATCCTTTCTTAGTAGTAGGACAATTAGTATATTACATATGGTATCAGAGCTACCAGGTTTAGCACTGAACCTCAGGCTCATCATGCAAACCTAGAAAAGTAAAATCTATCCTTGATGTTTTTCTAGGATATGGATATGGGAAACACCCTGGAAGAATTTCTAAGATTTGGTATCCAAACGGCTATGAAAAATCAGACTCCAGTATGATTATTCTAGATGCTCTATGCCTGCAGACTTGAAGATCATGGCTGAAGCTCTAAGGAGAATTCAATGAGAAAGAAGGAAGTGGACACCTTCTAGTAAGGAAGTCGTTAAAGGAGCCATCCCTTCTGAAATGAATCAAACCAACACTGTGAACCTAATCAAAATTGGAATCAAGCTACCTGAATCTTTTGGAAAATGGAAACCAACCCTTGGATATAGGCTCATACCTTTCTCTAAATTCATTGATCAGGAGGAACCAATCACTGACAATGATATGGAAACCTAATCAGTTTGTAATGGAAACCTATCACAAGAAGTGATAGATGCTCTTTTGTTAAAAAATTTGTAATTAAACCTATTACAGGAGTGACAGTTATTTATAATAATTTTGTAACTAAATCTATCACAGGCAGTGATAGTTATTCTTTTTGTAACTAAATCTATCACAGGGAGTGATAGTTATTCATTTTGAATCAAATCTATCATAGGGAGTGATAGTTATTTATAAACATTTTGCAATTGAATCTATCATAGGGAGTGATAGTTATTTTGTAATCATTAATGAATGGAATCTATAACTAATTGATGGCATATCATGTTGATATCTTTGAGAAATTGTTTATTTATGAATTCTATTGAAAGAACCATGGAAATAAAAACCAGCATAGACTAATAAGTAATATCCTATCTCCAGGAACCTCATTGGAATGGAGAATTCTAGGAATAGGTTCAGAGGAGATCGAGACAATGATAACCCTATGGCCAAACTAGACCAACTATTGAATTTAATGAGTGAAACCCAAACCTGATTGCTAAATATGGAAAGGAAAGTGGACTCGCATATTCATATGCGTGAGGAAAGGTCTAAGACCCATAGTGACCAGTGTGAAGAAAGTTCTAAAACCACAAATCTAGGTAATAAAAGGAGTTGATTGGCTAATGAATTGGCCAAGGATATGAAAAAGATTAAACCTTTGAAGTTTTAGGGCTCCACATCAAGAGATGTTGTGAAAGCATGGCTAACTGAGATGGAGAAATACTTTGATTTAAGAGACTACTCGGACACTTCCAAGGCTGCCTAGGTAGCCTACCAGTTGGCTAGAGAAGCTTCAACATGGTGGGAAACCAAAAGAGGGGAAATGGGTCTTGAAGTGGCAGATGTGACCTGGGAGCAGTTTGTAAGAATATTCCAACAAAGATGGATCCCACAGTTATTCTATGATAAAAAATTTAGATTTTGAGAACCTTAGGCATGGGCCTCTATCAGTCAATGAATACTAGGAAAAATATACCTAGTTACTAAAATATGTACCTCAATATCAACAAGATGAAAACTTTCAAGTTTGAAAGTTCATTTTGGGATTGAACAACCACATTGAAGGCCTAGTAGATGTTTTGGAACCTCGTACCATGGATGAGGCTTACAAGAAAGTAGTTTAGCAAGAATAAAGAGTGAAAAAGGATGATTCCATCAGGGATAAGAATCACGGTAAGGGAAAATGGAAACAATCTCATCAAAAATTCAAGAGAAAAGGAAATAAGAATAATCAGCATGAAATCAAAAGGGATGAAAAGGGAAATAATAGTAATCAGAAAGATGAATCCAATGCAAGCAAAGGTTCAAAAAATAAAGGACCACCAGGGGGATGTTTAATTGTGATGGAGAGCATTATGTGAATCAATGCCCTAATAAGAATCAACAAGGGTAGCAACAACGAAGGCCATTACCATCCCAATAGACAACTTTTTAGCAAAGGATCCATGCAACTTTAGACAAGTGATAGGAAAAGTATCAGGTCACTCCAATTGAGATTCTAGGTATGCTTTATGGGAACCCAATAACAATATTAATTGACACTAGGGATACTAAATGTTTTATTTCACCTAAACTACTTGGTAAATTTCCAAAAAGAATTGGGTTTATGGAAAACTCTTAGACTATAGAATATGCTAATCACATGAGAGCTCGAGTAGAGAAGTGTTTGTTTGAGGCTAGGTTAGAACTTCCAAGCTTCACTATTGAAGTTAATCTATATATAGCACCCCTGGGTTCCTATGATGTAATCCTTGAAATGAATTGGTTAAAGGAGCAAAAGGCCAAAATTGATTGCCTGAAAAAGAAGTGGAATGTCTAGATGATCATGGAAATATGATGTTTCTGCAAGGAGTACAATGGGATGTTAGTATGCCAAAAATTTTTGCCATGCATCTAAAAAGAAATAAAGGAAAGGTTGTTAGATATATGCTATAAAGATGGAGGAAGTTAGAGAATTTAAGGAAAGTGTAATATTGGATGATATGAATATGTAAACTCAAAACCAGAGTGACGAAATGGAAATTGACTCTAAGAAGGAAAATTTTGTGGAGAAATATCCTTATCTTCAAGAATATCAGGATGTGTTTCCAGAGGAACTACCTGGGCTACCATCGAGAAGATTATTTGACTTCTCTATAGATTTAGTTTCAAGGCTTGAACCCATCTCTAAGGCCCCATATCATATGACTACAGTGGAACTGATGGAGTTGAAGGCACAACTACAAGAGTTGCTAGATAAAGGGTTAATTTGACCTAGTGTTTCTCCATGGGGTGCACTAGTGATATTTGTTAAGAAGGATGGGACACTCCGACTATGCATTGATTATCGAATGCTCAATACACTCACCATTAGGAATAAATATCCCTTGCCTAGGATAGATAATCTTTTTGAGAAAATGAAGGGGGTAACCATGTTTTCCAAAATAGATTTAAGATTGGGATACCACTAGTTAAGATTGAAAGAGGAAGATATCCATAAAACAACTTTCAAAACTAGATATGGCCACTATGAATTCACAGTGTTTCCTTTTGGACTTACCAATGCTCCAATAGCATTTATGAACTTGATGAATAGTATATTATGTGATTGTCTAGACAAGTTTGTGTTGGTATTTCTTGATGAAATTATTATTTATTCCAAGAATGAGGAAGAACACCTTTGAAATATTTGAATAGTCCTTCAACGATTAAGAGAACACCAAATTTATGGTAAGTTATCAAAATGTGCTTTCTTCCAGAAGGAGGTATAGTATTTGGGTCATATTATATCAGCTAAGGGAATAGTCGTAGACCCTGCAAAGATAAAAGCTATAGTAGAATAGTTGGTACCTAAGAACATGCACAAGGTTAGGAGCTTCATGGGTCTAGCTAGGTATTATCGAAGATTTGTAAAAAAAAATTCAAGAATTGCTCACCCCATCACCTCCCTTTAGAGAAAGGGAAAGAGGTTTGAATGGAATGCAAAATGTTAAGAAACTTTTGATACATTAAAGGAGAAGTTAACCACAACTCCCATTTTGACTATACCAGATCCTAATGGTCATTTTGTAGTAATCATAGATGCATCTAGTGACAAATCAGGAGGAGTATTGATGTAAGATGAGAAGGTGGTGGCATACGAATCTTGGAAATTGAAACAATATGAGAAGAATTATGCACCACATGATTCAGAATTGGAAACTATCATTCATTCCTTACAAATGTGGCTACATTACCTCTTGGGAAAAACATTTGAACTCAAGTCAGATCACCAAGGGTTAAAGTACTGATTTACTCAACCTAACTTAAATGCCTAACAAAGGTGGATGGAGTTAATATCTTATTACAATTTTGAAATTAGTTACATCAAAGGAAAAGAAAATAGAGTAGCTGATGCATTGAGCCAATAGAGGCATATAACTTCTCTGATGATAGTCAATACTAGTTTTAGAGCTCAAGTGTTGCAAAAAATGAGTGAAGATGAATTTTACCTTCAAGTGTGAGAGGCTCTTCAGGAAAACCCATAGGACCCTAAATATGAAGGCTATCAGATTGAGGTAAATGGGATATTAAAATACAAGGGTAGAATGTACATACCCGATTCACTAGAGTTAAGGAAGATAATATGGCAAGAGGCTCACTTAGCACCCTATTCAGGACACCCTGGGGTAGCAAAAATGTTGGTTGATGTAAAACCCCCTTATTTTTGGAAAGGTATGAAAAAGGATGCAACCAAATTCATTGCAGGATGTTTTGAATGTTAGAAGGTTAAGGTAGAGCATCAACACCCATTAGGGTTACTACAACCTCACAACATACCCAAATGGAAATGGAAAGTCATTAGTATGGATTTCATGCAGTGATTACCAATGACCAGGAATAGGCACAATGAAATAATGGTAGTGGTGGACAAACTGACCAAGGCAACACATTTTATACCAAGGAATTTGAAAACTGGAGCTTCAGTAATTGTTGGAAGTTTGTGCAAAAAAAATTTCATTTACATGGAATACTGAAGAAGATTATATCTGACAGGGATGCGAGGATGACATCCAGATTTTGGAGAACCCTATTTTCAGCTCTGGGAACTCGGCTAAATATCAACACAACTTATCAACCAAAAACCAATGGAAAAATGGAAAGGGTAAATTATATTTTGGAAGATCTACTCAGAATGTATTGCATGGATCAGAAATATAAGTGGGACGAATATTCACCATTGGTAGAGTTTTCCTATAATAACTCCTATTAGTTAGCTATCAAAATGGCACCATTTGAATCCTTATACAGAAAAAAGTGCAGAATACCCATCAGTTGGGACAAAATGGAGGATAGGATCGTCCTCAGACCCGAAATGCTCTTAGATATGGAAGAACAGTTTAAGTTGATCGGTTAAGTTGATCAAGTAGAGGTTAAAAGAATCCAATGATTGGCAGAAGAGCTATGCAAATGAAAAAAGAAAACCCAGGCATTTTGCAGTTGGGGATAAAGTTCTCTTGCGGGTAAAACCCCAGAAAAGCTCAATCAAATTTGAAAAAGCCTCAAAACTAGCTCTGAGATATGTGGGACCATTTGAAGTCCTAGACATTATTAATTGAGTAGCTTAAATAATTTCTCTACCACCAGACCTCACTAGATTACAATGTATTTCATGTTTCCTATCTTAAGAAATATTATGTAGGTTCTGATCACTAGATTGACTAGAATTCCTTGTAGGTGCGGGATCCAGAGGTGATCATAGTTGAGCCACTTAGAGTGCTTGAGGTGCGCAGGATGCACTTACGTAACCTCTAGGTTATGCAATGCAAGGTCCAATGGGACTAGTACTCTGAACAAAATGCCACTTGGGAGGATTATGAAGAAATCCTTCAGAAATTTCCTTATCTTTTGATGAAAATTTGAGAACACTATATTTATGTTTATGTTTAAATTTAGAATAAACAATCATTGAGGATGATGATTCTTAAGGGGAGGAGTATGTTACATCCCTTACATTGATAATATGTGATTAGTTATGTATCTTGAATTTAATGTTAGTTGCAAGTAACTGCCTTCATGTGAATGTGAAATTGAGAATGAAATAGTTGTTTTATTTATCACAACTGTAATGTTAACACACTTTTATTATGCAAGTGATTTTCTTGTTCATGTGAAATTGAATGTGCTTGTGAAATTATAATTAAATATTTATATAGCCATTAGCAATGATCTAACCATAATACTTGTCAGTGGATGTAGGACTACCAACCCCACAACGGAAAAGGAAATATCATTAGGGAGAGGTGGTGGTTAACAAAAGATCAAAATTAGCATCTTGTCATGAGTCGGATAATGATGGTGTAGATTAATCATTACCTTGGCCACATTCATTAATTAATTAATTAATCTATTAAGCTAAGTTCATTTTATGTTTCATCTTAACTCCCTTGTGAATTAAGGTCTTGTAATATTTAAAATTGTGAGCTAACTTTCTAGCCAAGGACATATTATAATTTAGATAATGTAAATCAAATTATAAGAATATTATGGGCGTAGATGAGAAATGGTGGTAAATTCTCTGCCACCTTGCCCATTCATTCCAAAATGTTCAATAAGGAAGATGAAGAGTCTACGTGAGGGAATAATCTTGGTTTTTGGCATTGGAGGGTCATTCTTTTAACTTTTGCTTTTGGTTTTTCTGGAGTTGGTCATCAACCTTGCAATTTTTCTTCTAAACTCTGAAGTTGCCTCTTTTCATGAATTTATTTCAGCTCGCCATCTCTAGCTAAGTGAAGATTGTGAATTCTCATCATCCTAATCTTGTTGTTGTTTCTCTCACCATTTGTCATTTCAAATATCCTTCATCCACTTGATGCCATTAATGCATTTCATATATTTCTTTCCCTAAACTCAGAATTGTTTCAACCTTCTTCAAATAGAGCTAGAGATTATATTGGGTCGTGTGATTAAGTGAGTCTTATTGTTTCATAAATATTTGTTAGTTGAATTCATTGGAGACTCGGCGTTGTCTTTTTTATCATTCTTGTGGAGGTAGTTGGTTCATTCATTTCTTTCATTTGAGTTTCTATTGAGGCTCTATGAGATCTTTGCCATTTTTTGCATTCTCTAATCTTCAGGGATATAATCATATTTTCATATGTGAATAAACATAATTTTTGAAATGTGACTCTCCTTGTTGAATAATATAAAATGGGCAATGTAGTTGAATTGGTTTTGATATAAATTGAATTAGTTTATCTCTGTGTTTTCGCTGGTTGGTACCAAATTTCTTTGTGTATGAACTCAATCCTCATTGGGTCTAGAAACATTGTCGACCCTGAAGCCAATCTTTCATCAAATATATATATATATATATATATATATATATATAATTTCTTCTGTCAATTTAAGAGTCTTTATAGAACATCTTGAACCTCTGTTTTAACGAACTTGAATTGGTTCATGGAACTCTTCTTTTCTAATCTATGGTCAAGTCTTGACTTAGTATTTAGAGGCTTAAACAAGTGATAATTTCAATTATTGAGATCTGATGGAAACAATTAAGTAATTCCAAATGATTTCAATATTTTCAATTGAGTTGAATGATGACCTTGTTTTTTTTCTCCTACTCTTTCGAGTTCTTATAGATACATAAGTATAATTATTGAGATCTGGAAATCCTCTCTACCAAATTCATCTTTCTCAATGCATTCACTCTATGGTTAAGATATAACTTGAACTTAATGAAATGAGAATCAAATTGTCATTAAATCAATAATCTTGAGACATATGTAATCATGTTGGGAAAGGGTGAGAGCGCTGATGGCACAAGATATCCAGTAACACAATTGAAATCATTGGCCAAGGTACGATGCTAGATTCAACATCTATCAGCGATCAAGTACCAGATGTATCACTAATCAGATTAATCTTCTAGTTGGGAGGTACCCATATTGAAGGTTTGATCAGGAGATACAGATCCTTGACACTAGGCTCATAGGAATGATGATAGAATGATCCCTATTGATTACCCTCATGAAGGGACGGGTTCCTTCAGTTGAAGGAACACATGAGACCAGTAGGTCTTTAGTTGGGTGGTAAATCCCCTAATGATATCTCCTTTTCCTCATGATGACAGTGTCAAGTTCATGTGCTTTAACTCCTTGACTATAAAAATTCGTGAAACCCTTCTCTCTCTTAATTATCTGAAATGATTATTTAGCTTAAAAATTGATCAGTTGTAATTTTATTTGAAAGCATTGAAAATTTAGTTAAATTTCATTTGCATTTCTGTTCATATGTTTCTTTTTAGTTAAATCAGTTAGACATTTCTTTTCAGCTGAACTGAAACTTAGAAGCTAGTTGAAGAATTAAATGTTATGTAAATTAATTTTATTGAGAATTCTTTCTGTTAAAAATTAAAAGAGAAAACCCTACTTTGAAAGAAGTTAGTGACATCTTTAGTTGAAAGTAGTTGGTTGTTTTCCTTTCTTAGTGTTGATGGGTGTTTTAGCACTTCTCAAAACAGGAAATGTGTAAGTGCACTACCTCTCTTGAAAGATAATTTACTACACACATGTTGTAGAAAATTATCACAAAGTCTCTCGAGTGTCAGGTCATGACATGCTTGGAGTAATTTAGTTGGTTCAATGTGATCTTTCTAGTAAACACAGGGCAGCCTTATGTGGGTTAAGTTGGAGGGAATTAGCTCTTTGAATGGAGTTTATGGAATTTTTTGAAGTGTTGCTCTAGTGCTGCAAGTTCAGGACAATAGTCTCAAACTCCAATTTGGTCTTTAGATTTGGCTTTACAATGTGCAATGAACTTTATCCAAAATTACTACAAAATAAAATTCAAAAGGGCAAGGAAGGGATTGAGTTCCTAGACCTAAAACTACATATGAACACTGATAATGGAGGATGCTACAGTGGAAAACCTTCCTAAAACTAAGTTTGACTTAACCAGATTAATTCATAATCTCATGAAACTAGTGCAACCCTCTAAGGTATGCAAATTTCAATCATTCATTCACCATAAAACATGAAAAAAAGATAGAATTTAAATGTAACATTGAAACAATGTTTATACTATCTTTACACTACAGTTTATCATCAATAAACAACAAAAAGCATGAAAAAGGAAGGGAATCAACACAACAGTATCATTTACCATCAATGAACAACATTAAATAATTGATTAAAGCATGCTAACACATAGAACAACAAATTAATCTACTCAAATTCACTAAATAGGAGGAGAAGAATCATGAAACATAAAGTTGGAACTCAAGAATCCACCAAAATCAATGAGCTATTAAAATTCTAGCAACATGTCTTTACAACAACTCAACTCTCTCTTGAAAATGAAAGAAGACCCCATATTTATAGTATCCAAAAAGAAAAATGTATGGAAAATATTTAATCTCATTGTGTGGCCAAGATTCACTACAAATTAGGGTTTCATCTACCCCCAAATATTTTATAGTATAAAATTACATTTTTTTTCTAGCCCATTTTTTTTTTGTGGGTAGCATTATACCTCTTTTTTCTTTTAGCTGATTACCTTGCTACAACTACTTTATGAGGAATTCATCATCAATTACTGGATTCCCTTTGTGCTTCTTCATAGTAGTGTATTCCACAAACTTTCTGATCAATGCTTGAAGTTTATACCACTCCATTATATTTTATTGAAGCACTTAAAAGCTCAATTTCCTAGATCGGCTGGTGATTACATCCCATTCCTTGTCGTATTTGGGAGTGTTCCTTATTATGTGCTTGGATTAAGCAAAGGCTCAATTAGAAAACCCATAAAATTTGATGTAAGTGCATCTATGGTTCCATTCTCCATCTTTTTGTGGAAGTACAACTTTATCTTCTTTGGGTCCAACTCAATGGGAGGCGTGTCAAAATCTATCATCAACTTTAGATACTCCTCACAAGCTATGCTGATTTCTTTGACCCAATCAATATCAAGCTCCCCTTCATGGAGCACTCATTCCAATATTTCTTTCTTGTGGCCAAGGCCTAGCTTCCATGTCTCAACAAGCCAGTGATCATCCTTTACCAACGAAAGGTCCTTTTCCCATGTTCTTTTGGGAATCTTGAGGATTGCCTCAACCTTAAGATATGTAATCCTATATAGCTCTGGGAAGTCGATGCAAAATTTTCTCATGCCTTTAAGTTGTTTTTGCACCTCCAAGAACTTGTTTATTGTCCTAACAGTGCGGGCAATGCCCATATTTCCATTGTAGAGGACCTACTAGAACCAATCCTCTGTGGCTTTTTCCCAATTCTTTCTTCTTTCCAGTTTGTCGATGTGGTCCTTCGATAATAGTTGTAGTGGCATTGATGAGGTGGTGAGAAGCTCCTCAGTGGAAGACCATTGCTATATGTAGGCTGTCAAATCTACCACTTATGCCTTTAGTTCCTCCTTAGAGGTCTTGTCCTTATGCATTTGGTGCACAATGGTGGCAACGGATCCTTGAAGATGGTCAATTTTTTTCGCTCTCATTGTTGTTCCGAAATCAATGGTAGAAATATTATAGATGTCCCCCTCTTCTCCCATCACCAAAGTAGCTATTTGTACCATCCTAGATCCTGATGCATCCATTGTCAAATTAGATCTTGTCCTTGGATTCTTCTCCTTCTTCATGCTTATTTGTGCTCAAGTCAAGATAGCTTCAAGTCTTTCCTTTGGATCTATTTGGGGCGGGGTTTTCTTCTCTAATTTCTTTTCAATCCATTCAAGCACCTAGGATTCCCCTTTTAGTGATTCATGATCACCTTCCTCTCAGGTATGTTGAATTTCCATTTCTTCACTACCTGGAGTTTTATGTTCTATATTTTCTTCTTCCTCTTCATCAGAATCCTAAATAAATATTGTTTCTTTCTCTAGGGATTCAATAATTGTATGCTCTTTGGGACTATCCTCCACTTCAGAGGTTTTCTCTTCTTCTTGTTCATGCCCGAGTTCTTCATGATGCTCCAATTCTAGGCATTTCCTCATTTCAACCTCTTCTTCATGTTTGTCTTATTTCTCTTCTCTTTCCTTTTCTTCTTGCTCTCCTGAAAGAGGTATTTCTTCATCATGTTTAGGGCTCTCACCCTGCTCCCTAGTTGGAGGCTCATTGTCCTCCATTTTCTCGTTTGTTTCTTTCTTTTCTTCAAAAGGTTGTTTTTCTGCTTCTTCTCCAACATCCCTTAGTTGTTTGGCAAGTTCCTCCAATTCCTGGTCAGAATTTTCCAAAATGTACTTTGTGCCCGGTTCCTCAACATCTTCTTCAAAGGATTGTGTTTCCTCCTCCTCCTCACACACCTCTTCATCAATTACTAGATACTGATATTTGGGGTGTTCATGATAATCATCTGCTTCTTCCTCCATTTGTTTGGTTGCTTCCCTTTCCTACCTTTCCAATTCCTCGATGATCTGCATTGTCACCTCCATCGTAGGTGGTTCAGTCAAGGGAGGAGGAACATGGAGGTTAGTAACAACTTTCGCTAGGGTAGCTTGCACCACAAGATTCATTAGCACCCCAGATAGCTATGTTGGTATATATTCCATATGTCGAGCAAAATTTTATGGGAGTGAGAAGGAAGGCATTGTTGTCGTTGCAATGGTCAGTGGGAGGGCTAATGATGGATACATCAAGCAGGAGGAGAGTGGAGAACTGGTAGCAAATGAGGAATTTATAACCATAACTTGTGCTATAGGAAAAGTGGAGGCAAGATGAACAGAGATGTCTACCGCGGGCGGAGAAGAGGCAACCATTACCTGAGAGGCAGATGAAGGAGTGATCGTAGTGGCAGTAGTAGTAATGGTGGTGGTAGCAAGAGTAGAGCTAGTAGGTGGGGACTTTGGCTGCTCAATCTCTACCTCCTCTCCCTCATGGAGCACATCTTCCTATATGGTGGGTATCTCTGTGAAATTTCCTAACTTCTTTGACTTCTTGGAAGGCTCACCTTCCAAGGCTTTCCTTGAATACACCCTATGTTTGGGCTGATGTTTAGCCATTTCTTTTCTTTTCTTGGACCATGTATTGGGAGGAGATACTAAAGTCTCTCTGGTTGAGGCACTATTAGTTTCATTCTCAGGTTCATCCTTGAGCTCACCATATGTTAAAGTAGCCCCTTGCAACTTTAATTGAGAAATCTTCCCATCAATCCATTGCTTTGTTCTTGCCTCTATGGACTTCATCAGAATGTCAAGGTCATTAACCTCTTCCTCATCCCATTCAATTAACAATAGTGGCAGGTTGGTGAGAGCATCATACCTAGGATCAATCATTGTGTTTTCGTCCTCAACAATTTGATCTGACACTGGAAACAACTTGATCGTTTTGAAAAAATACGTCATCATGCACATGTAGTTCCTCATACACACTTCTTTATAATCTCTGAAATTGGCCCAAAAGTCCTCAACATTATGCAAATGGGAATACTCTATCTATACTGACGTCTTCAACTTGCCATATGGATCCATCCGTGGCCTGGCAGTGTGGAACTCCAAGTTGTATTCATTCAATTCCTTATTGGAGTATTCGACACATTGAGATGTGGGGAGTGCATACATACCTTGACCAAATGTGAGGGGATAAGGGATCCCTGCCCTATGCTTGTCACTCAGACTGGTGTGTGCACACTACAGCTATTAGGAGAGTTCAAGTAATATCAACCAATCATTTGGGTATCAGGGCAACTTATATGGTTTCTCTAAGAAGCCCTCGACTTAGATGTATGTAAATTTTGGAAATTGAATAAACAAGAAGCTGAAATAGTGGATGAAGGCATTGGCACTATGGGTGACCCTTCTTTCAAATTCATCTCCAAGTAACCTGATGATGTGCCTAATGAAGGCATCATTGACTCTATAATAGTCCTTCTTAAAGTTCTTGTACTATAGTTGTGGATATTTGTCGTATACCTTCAATTCCCTTCCCAGAGTTTGGCTGGGAGCTATGAATAATCCCTTGTATTAGACATGTTCGGCAAGAAGATAGACCAATTATGAGGTCATGTAAAACTAGGAGGTATTCTTTACTGCCACAAATTGTTCATGTAGGCAGTTGCTTATCATACCTACCCAATGAAATTGGGTCTTTCCCCTAATGATTTCTTCAATAAAGTACACCATCCATTCCTAGAAGAAGGCTATAGTTGGGAGACCCATGACCCTACTCAATAAGTTTTCCAAGTCATGGTAATCCTAGTAGAAAGCACTTCTGAAGAGTTCTTGAGGCACTTTGTTTGCACTTCCCCTCTTCTCCTTTAGCCAGTATTGATTGATAAGCTTCTTGCACTTGAGGTGGTTGGAATCCCATGTGGTCCTAGAATATTCTTTAGATGCTTCTTCCATTTTATCAATTGTTGGTTTATTTAAGGTTCATCTGATAGAATTGAAAGAGAGATCTGCTAGTATGTTTCCATCTTTGTCTACTATTCTTTTAGTGTCTTCCTGATATGCTTCTCTATAGGCCATCACAAGTTTGGAAGCAATGAGGGTAGGTAGGAAACTAAATTCCTTGGCCAACCCACTCCTTAAGATTCTCTTGGAATTTTTTGTGGTGGGGTTGACAATGACCCTCTGCTTGAATTCATCGATATCAATATGCCCCAAGTTAGTATCTGAGATCTCTTTCCAATCTAACAATGGATGCATCAGGATCCAGGACTTGGGAATTTTTGGCACGACTACATGTTGATCAGAGACCATTGAGGCATGGCCAACTAACTTTAACTAACTTTTCAATGCTTTATCTAACTCCACAATGAGTTAGGACTTGGGAATTTTTGGTGTGGCGGTGAAAGGTTTGTGGAAATCCACAAAGGATGGTCTGCCTTGAATAAGTTGCTTTGGTTACTAAGGTCATTTTGGATGACAATCCCTATGTGGAACCCCGCAGACAAAATTTCACAATGATAACTCCACAATGAGTCAGGGCTTGGGCATTTTTGGCATGACTGTGTTTTGATCAGAGATCACTGGGGGGAGGCTCGCCTGACGGAAGGACAAGATCAAATAGCCATTCAAAATTATGAGGCCCGAAAAACATTTTGCAAGTAGTAGTCCATGTTTGTGGACTCAAGAAGGCTGAAGGATCTTTCTTTTGGGGTTCATGAAATACGAGTTAAGTCTAGGATGAACGGCTGATTAGGGAATCCTCCCACAAGGGCGAGTCCAATGAAGGTGTCAGCCAATTTTGAAGTTTATCGTTTTAAGGAAAAGGTGACAGTAGTGGGTGCTTTATGGGTCCATAGGGTATGAACACTCTAGTTCAAGAATGACCATGGTGACCTCAAGTTCTGCACATAGACAATAGGTAGATTTTCTAGGGATTTCGCAATTCGAAGACATGGGTTTTGATCACCATGGCCTCATCTAGCTAGTATCTTAATTTTCTTTTACCAAAATTTAGCAACTTTCATGAAAATTAAAGAAAAATCAAAGCTTAACCTAGCGGAAGAAGACCAACATGAAGAACCTAGAGAAATTGATGAAGATATAGCAAGTAAAGGCTTTGAATTGACAAAGGAGCTCTGTGAGCACAAAGGCAGAAAAGGCATGCCACTCTGATGAGTTTTTGAACTTCAAATAGGTGAAAATGACACTTTAAAATGCATATTTATAGATTTTTGTGCATTTAATGCCCTCCATTAATGTTGGTATGATGAGGGCCAAGGTTGGTGAATAGGCATTTCAAAAATGATAGCAGGAACGACAAATTCCACTAAGTGGATGATAGTTAAAGATTGGCCATCTAGGGTGTCAGTGACAAAAATAGCAAATGAGGCTGCAGGTCCCATAGGGCAAGAGGACGTCATGAGTAGGCTATTTGAAATGATGAAGATACAATGGAATCCCGCATAGGGTGACACACAAGGGTGCACCCACATTGCCCGGAGGACATCAATTTTAAAGTTTAAAGGAAAACTTCCAACAAAACCGCACCAAGGCCAAAGACCTATAAATTTGGGAAGTGGTCAAACCTGGTCAACACAAAATGATTCTTCTATGACTACTTGACCACTTAGGACTCAAAAATAGAGGGGCATGCAAAACGAGGTGGAAACAAAGGTGTCCTAGCAAAGCAAAAAGAGAGGGTCCCCATTCCAAATGGGGTGTGTTGTGCTATAGGAATAACAAATGGTGACTCTACTAGGGAATGCTTTTGAGAATTCTAAGAGTAAATGATCATTCAAAATCTAGAATCTCTAGTTTTGTAGACCAGGGGTAGGCTTCCAAAACTGAACTGGAAGACTCCAAGGAGAATGAGATCCTTAACTGAATCAGATCACAAGAGCATCTAAAAAGTGTGTGCAAGTAGTGAATTCATTTCCTTTCTTCAGAGACTAGGATAGATTACCATTAATCAAACTGAACAAGCTATGGATCGTCTAACTCCAAAAGTAACCTAGACATTGCCTCATTGCCAACCAAGCATCCATAGCCCCGAGGGAGTTGTCATTGTGACCCCACAACCATTGCTCTACTGCTAGCTAGACATCCATAGCCCTGGTAGAGTTGTCGAAACACCCACATAATTGCTTGATTTTAACATTTCTTTCTTTTCTTTCCTTTTGATATCCTTTTTTATACTATTTTTTTCTCAACCGTGTAAGTATTAAAGCTTATAGTGGGCTTGGAACCATAGTGTTCACTGAAGTAGACTTATGATTTTTGCTTGTTAGGTCATCATAACAACCATTGTATAGTTCTTCCAAACCAATTAATGTTTATCTTGTGTAGGATTCGAGATGAAATGTGATAAAATTCAACTAAGGGTCACGTTCTAGGTCAAGTCAAAGTTCAAATGAGGAGACCAATCCATAGCAACAATCAAAGATGAAGAGTTGAGAGTGAATGCTTATCCAAAGAACACTAAGAGTGATAAACAAAGTGAAGCATGACCACCGCAATAGAAATAGAGAACATCCTCTCAGTAGAACAAACAACTGGGAAATGAGCAAAACAAAAGCGACGCAAAGCAGCAAAACAACAAAATGAAGGAACCTAAACTAACCTACACACAAGTATTTATAGAGAGTTAGCTCAAACAAGCTTAGGTGAGGAAATAATGCTTCAAGTGTTTCTCGTTGATGGGAAACAAGACATCTTCACCAGTTAATGTCTTGAGGCAGAAAGCATTATCATCGAGGATTTTAGAGATTTGAAAGGGGCCAAGCTAGAGTTTGTGAAATTTGTCGTGTCCCCCTTTCTTTTCATGGGCCTTGTCCCAACATAGGCCTAAATCAACTATTCTAAAGGCCTTAATCTTGGATCATCTATCGAACCATCTTTTGACCACACCTTGGTGTTTGGAAAAAAATTCAATTGCATGATCACATACTTCTTCTAAGTGGGGCAACTCAGCTAAGCGAGCTTCCCTTCAATCCCCTTCTTTGTAGAAAGTGTTGATGAATTGGAGGGTGGGGATCTTGAGGTGAACTGAGAATATAGGATCCAAGCCATAAATGAGGTGGAATGGGGAATCACCCAAGGTAGCCTTGTGATGTGTGTGATCTACCCAAAGGGTAAAATAGAGCTAGGTGTGCTCATCTTTGGGATTCCTATCAAGCAACTCTTTCATGATAGTGATCAAGTTTTTGTTCATGGATTCAACTAGGTTGTTGCCCTGGGGATAGTAGTTGGATGAGAATTTAAGGTAAATACCGTAATTGAAATCCCAACAAGAAAATTTAAGTGAGGCAAAGGCAGGGTCATTATCACAAACCAATGCATACGGACAACCCAAGCGATTTAAAATGAAACTTTCAAGGAAATTAATAACTACCTCTATGGTACATCTCCTACATGCAATGGTTTTTTTCCATCTAGTACAATAATTAGAGGTGGTTAGAATTGTAGGCACGTAAAATATACTGATTGACATTATGCATCTGATCTTGACTTACTAACATTGTTTCTTCCTGAATCATCCTTTGGTCTAACCATTTAATCAAATTCCCCTATATGATTAAATTCATCAATATTTGTCTCTTAATTAAATAAATCATTTTTTCTAATTAATTCTCTTTCTCTTGTTAATTAAATCAATCCATCTGATCTAATTATCTCTATTTAATTAAATAATCAATTTATTTGATTAAATCTCTAAAGTCTATCCATTAAATTAAATAAATTAAAACCTTATTTGATTTAATCTAACACCATCTCTTTTAATTAAATAAATCAAAATCCTTTTTAATTAGCCTATTATCATATTCTCTCTTATTTGATTTAAATAAATCCATAAATCTAAGTCAAATAAGTCACATCATCAAATCTCCTATTAAATTAATTAACCCTTGATTAATTTAACCTCATCTCATGTCACATCCTCTAGATAATGCAAGTTGCACATGAAAATAGGTTTAATTCATTTATTAAATCCCTATTTTCCTCACAAGGCATCTTTTGGAATATTCTCTCAATTTGAATTCAAAAATTCCAAGTCAACATGTACATCAAACAAGGCAATAACTTCCTCTTACATGTCCTTTGCCTTGAGCCAAGTGGCATTTATTGCATTTTCCCTTCCCTCTTGCATGTCATTTCAAAAAAATTGAAATTCAAAATTATGCATTTATTGGCACAAACCCCAAATCTTGCACATCCATCATCCATTCATAGCTTCACAAGTGGCATCATATCATTGGATGAATATTAGTCCCACATTATTCAAATTTGGACATTCATCCATCTTGAAATTCTATAAATAAAGAGCTCATATCCTTATTTCATCATCCACAATCCAAGCAAAGTTACCATACTCAAATATCTCTTGAATTTTATCCATTATCATTGAGTCATAGCTAGGTTTTTTGTAGATTTGGCTTGGAGTTATCATCTTTCATCAACAAAGTGGATCAATCTCTTCAACATTCGAAGCTTGCATCTTAGGAATTGGGAAAGGGCCAATTTTCAAATTAAATTGGCACCAATTCCCCCATGGGATCATGAGTTTGCATATTTAAATTAGGATTCAATCTAGTTTGTCATTTATATGGTGTTCTTCATTATTTTCTTTCCTATTTTGAATTTGTAAATGGATTTCATGGGGAATATTTGTTTTGGCTTGCAATATCTAACTTGAGGTGTTTATTCTCTTTGTTTTTTAGGTACCAAGGTTGGAGTTCTCACATTTGGCACTAGAAGGAGGGCTGGATATCATTATTTCTAATCTTTTCTTGAAATTTTTATGTTTTCATTCACACACAGAAAATTACAACGCTGTGAGCTCAGCATCGCTGTTTTGGCACCACAGGCTCTTCAGCGTCACTATAGGGCACTGCTTAAAACACAAACTCCGATGCTGGACTTGTCTCGCCAAAATATTTGAATTTTAAACTCCGCCGCTAGACTCGCCGACCTGTACAAACTTTCAAAAATTATTAAACTCCAATGCTAGATGCAAACTGCAATGCAGTTGAGCTCTCTGTCCTGACACAGAGCACTGTTGACTAGTAAGTGGCATTGTGAGGGCACCGCTAAAAAACCAAACTGCGATGCTGGGAGACAGTAAAAAGGGAAATTTTGATTTTAGCACGTGCTTTTGATTTATGGTTAATTTATGTTCTATTTTCTGGTTTTTACTTTTTGTATTTTCCAAAATCTGACTATTTTTTCTCACTTGTAGGTTGGAAATTGAAAAAAAGGAAGGATGAGCATGAGGATATTTTGAGCAATCAAAGTGTTTTTAAACACTTTAGTGTTTGTTTAACACTTCTTCAAGGAATTATTAGCACTTCTTTCTTAGGACACTAATCTTCCTTTGGGTTTAAAAAGAATTTTTTTTGTTTATTTCTTGGAAAAGGGTTAAAACGAATTTTAGGATCACAACTTACTAGATTTTGTTTCTTGGATTAACAATTGAACAAAATGTCTTTCACTTTTGATTTGGCGCTCTAAAATGATCTCACATTTTTTCTTTGTGGATCTAAAAAGAACAAGTGTAGCTTTGTTTTTCGTGAGAGCTTACTTAAACTAAATCCATTGAAAAATGACATATGCGCTTCTCTCACAATTTATAGTGATCTTGAGAATCAAAAGGCCTTTTTCATGACTTTAGGGTGAGACAAAGCAATCACCTCCACACTTTGATTTGGGTTTAAAATTGAACATCTTGTGCGAGTGTGAGTGGGGGCATTGTTGCATATATTCTCTCGCCTTGTGGCCAACAAAGATTGATCAAGTTATGAATAGTGTTCTTCATTTGCTTTTGTTTATCCTAGAGGGCCTGCCTTGGGGAAAAAGTACTCACCCAAGGGAATGAATCAACTGGTAACACTCTAAAGCCAAGAGTATTTCCAACCGAGATATAAATTTGGATATTGGAAGAAACACCAATATCACATGGTTGATTCCAACAAGATGGATCTGAAAGGGGACTCTTGTCGTATGGGTCAATCTCCATGAATGGAAAGTCCTTACTAAAACCCTTGTGTTGGAATTTTCCAAAATATTTTTATCTATTTGTTGGTGCAAGAATGGTCATTCTCAAGCCACCCCACACTTTTACGGTCTTCTAGTAGAAATGGAAAACATGCCTTGGGAGTTTCATGGGTGTTGATGCTTGGCTGCCCCATATAAGTGAGTGTTGTGGAGGGGAGCCAGTGGGGTCAAGCATCTAACCATTCGCTAGAGATAAAGCGTAGCTGGACTTGTCCAAGTGGGAATCCAACAAATATTGTCTTACACATCCATAGGATTGTACTTATTCTTGGGTTACAAATGCATTGCTTGATTGAAAACATCATGGAAACAAACACTTGAACCTCATCCAAATTTCAAACCCTTTTGAGGACAAATACAATTGAATCAATCCATATGTTATTGCTTGCCCTTGGGGTTCATGTCCTTAGAGGTTTGTAAACATTGGATTATATCTCGATTTGTATCTTTAAGTAAACAATAGGAAAACCCTTACCTTAAGTTCATTGAATTTTCAGATAACATATCTTGTGGGGTTTGAAGAAATTAAGACATTGGACATCTTAGTTTGAAAACCTAATTGAAGAAAGTGTTTTTGGTAAAATAAAGACGTTAAGAAAAGCTAAGCAAAATGAACTTTCATATGTGTTGAAGACTCACAATCCCAAAAGAAAAAAATCATTGGTTGGAAATCTGAAAATGAATATTCAAATGAAATCATTTCTTGGTTACAAAGGTCTTTAGGAAACATTTGCATGCTCTTCAATACCTAGGTCTAGGAAAACAAAGTGTACCTTTTAGGTTTACCTTAGGATCAAAACATATCAAAATCTTTTTCATCCATCCTCCAAAATATTAAAACAATATCATCTCACAATCACCTTTTGGAAAATATTGAAATCATCCTTAATACTAGGCTTTGTGGAAAAATCAAAATCATCAAAATCATCGAGACTAAATCCTTGAAAACATTATCAAAAACACCTTTGGATAGGCATGTGTAGATGCATCCTTTTGCATATACTTAGTCAAAGTTATCAAAATCATCTTGTCTAGCTTAGTATTTGTAGATCCTTCTTTATATACTTAGCAAAATGATCATCTTGTTTGGATAGGTGTGGGTAGATGCATCCTTCTCCTCACACATATTCAAATCATCATCCTTTGAACAAAGCTATCCCTTATATCATCATCCAACATCTTAGGGTCTTTTTGTTCAAAATCAAAATCAAAATCAAAATCAAAATCAAGGACAAAATCCCAAATCTAGAAAATAGATCAAAATCAAAATTCGCTAGTCCTAAAAGCCTAGTATCTCATTCAAGATTTATCAAAATCCAAAACATATGTATCATCCATCCCTAACATCATCATCATATCATCACCTTTGATCCTCAAGGCATCCTACAACTTTCTACTTTGGGGCATAAAATAAAAATCGATCCAAAGAATCAAGAGATTCATCTCCCATATTCTCAAAGATTGATCCTTGTTTTATGGTTCTAACTAGATCTCAATACAAGAAGAGTATGGAAGCCAACAAAGAAACACTCGCTTCAAGTGATCTTAGCCAAACAAATGTAGAAATGAATCCCACCAAATCAAGTAATCCATTGACCCTCTGATCATCGCAAAATCTACAAGAAGAAAACCAAGGAGAGGACCTTACTTTTGGAATGTCTCGCTAGGAAATGACTGAAATGCTCCAAAATCTAGACAACCATAGAATCATCAACATCATGATGAGACTTAACCCTTCATTATACATGCTTGAGCTAGCAAAACAAGGGGCTAAGTTACCTTCAGATTTTGATGTGAGTACCATAGTAGAGACATCATTTCCTCCAATTTCATCCACCATTCCCATCTCATCTACATCCCCATCTCAAAACATCATGCAAACCATTCCGCAAATCACAACATCATTTGCTCCAACCCAACCCAATGTTAATAAGGGAAGTGCACTTCTCAATGCACTTCAAACACACCCCCTCCTTAATAATAAAAATTTGGAGGAAAACACCACCTTGGAACAAAGAATACCCCAAAACCCATTACACAAAAATTTTCCTCTCATATTCCATCATCATCCATCATCATCATTTTTTCACACAACACCTCAAACACCTCTTCTCACAAATTCACAAGAAGAGGGAGATATGTTCGGACCAGGGGGCGTATTCAACACCACGACTTTTTCACAACAACTAACACCCCTTACATTTCCACCTCTTCCACCATTTCCATTATCATCCACACTGCTCCTTGGTTTAGGGCTTCCTCCCCTACCAATTATCAATCAAACCTATATCCCAACCATCAATCAAAGCATTGCACCAAAAACCCAAAATTTGTTGTTGATATCACAACAACAAATGGCGAATGCACAAGAAATTGAAACACCATTAAACATCCCCTTAACATCACAAAGCATGGTCTCTCAAGGACCAATCACAACAATACCACCATCCACCACGCAAAACACCATTCCACATCCACCACCACCTCCACCACCACCAACTTCCACCACATCAAGCCAATATGACGCGGCATTGCAAGCTGCTTTCGAAAGAGGATACCAACAAGTTCAGAAACTAAAAGCTAAACAACTAGCCACTCAGCAAGCTGCTCAAGCTGTGCAAGATGCCCAAGCAGCCCAAGTCACCTTACAAGCGTAACAAGCCCAAGTGTTATTGTAACAACAAAAAAAAGCCACCCAAGCTACACAAGCCACACAAGCATTGCAAGCAAAAAGGGCCACTCAAGCACAACTTTTATTGCAACAAGTAGCACAAGCACAAAAAGCACAAGTGCAAGCCCAATATTAGGCACAACAAACTCAATATCAAGCACAAATTCTTGCACAAAGACAAGCAGCGCAATTGTAGGCATATCAACAAGCATTAAAGAAATACCAAGAGTAGCAAGAAGCAGCAAAATTGGCATCCCAACAATAAGCACAACAACAAGTGCAACAACAAGCAAAAATCTTAGTGCAACAACAACAAGATCAACAACAATCTTTGTTCATACAAAAGTAGGTGGAAGCCTACCTCGCTCGGCAGAACATACAGATACCATCCAACAACACGTCAAACAACACACCAACCAACCCACCCATTCAACCCATGATTGAAACACCCCAAAATAATTTCACCCCACCCCCTGATCCCCAAAATGATGTGACGACACAACTCAGGTTGCTCTCGCAACAAGTGTTCGACCTTTAATTAGGGCGAACAACCAAAACACCAAGAAACTTGTGTCCCTATCCATTTTATAGGAGCTTGATAATGAAACCATTCCCCAAGGGATTTGAAATCCCCAAATTTGACAAATACCAAGGGATGGGAAACCCTGAAGATCACATTAGGGAATTCCAGGTTCATTGCATGGAGGTCGCATATGATGATACTTATCTGATGCGGCTATTTCCTAGGAGCTTGGCAGGCCATGCTATAGAATGGTTCTCTCGCTTACCTTCAAGCATTAGAACATTCCAAGAAATTAGGGATGCATTCATTAAAAATTATGAATGCAACATAGCAATGGATGTTAGTCTCGAAGAACTCTCAGCTCTAAAACAAGGAAAGGGTGAATCATTTGCCTCATTCCTACAATGATGGTGATCCAAGGCCAATCGGAGCAAGTGGACCATGCCAGAAGAACAACAAGTTTGCACCATCATATCCAACCTTGAAGACCGCTTGGAATTTCATCTCAAGGTTTAGGGCATCACCACATATGATCAATTGATCTCTAAGGTGCTTAGTATTGAAAGAGCCCTTATGACTCAACCCGTGGAATCAACATCATACCACAAACAACAAAACAATTTCCCACCATCCAATTACAATGATAAACCTCGTACATGGGCAAGAAACAAAATTTTTACTAATTATGGTGTCGTTGATGCCAAGGTGGTCATTAGTGCCCCTCGCCAATGTACACCCACACCACAAATCCAAATTCAACACAAAAACCACCATCACACAACACACCAACCCAACAATAAGCCAACCATCAATAATCTCAATGACCAAAGAGGACCACCCCAACACAAAAGTTATCCCAAATGAAAATACACTATTTTGGGGGAACCACTAGAGGACATAATGAAAAAGTTGATCAACGAAAAACTCATCAAGCCTCCTACATTCGAGAATTACCCAGAACCCAATGTCAAACCTCCTTGGTATAATGAGAATCAAATTTGTGAATTTCATAAAATCAAAGGTCATACCACAAACAACTGCATGAGACTTAAAATCATCATCCAAGATCTCATCAATAAGAAAATCATAAACATGGAACAACCTACGGGAAATCAGGATCTTAAAATCTACACAAATCTGATGCCAAATCATGGTAACAAAGGCAATAAAAATGATAAAGGGAAGGGTAGTGTAAATCATGTGTATGAAATAGTTGTTTCCTCCCTAAATGAAGATTGCATGGTCATCACCATCAAGGGTGCCCATGTCAAAGATTGTGGAGTCACCACAAGAGGCGGCAAAGTCACCATCGCAGGATCATCCCAACCAAATAGAGTTCCTGCATCTAGATCCGTTCCTAATGGCTACAATGTCTTAGATAAACTCAAGAGAACACCAGCACACATCTCCATCATGGAGTTGTTAAAAATCTCATTAGCGCATAAAAATATTCTCAAGGAAGAATTAGCCTCATCCACTATCGCCGCATATCTCGATGCAGAGCAATTCCAAGCTATGGTCGGAAATATCATAATGCCTAATCTCCTTCATTCTTTGACCAAGATTTCCCTGCCCAACCATCTCACAACCGTGCACCTCACTTGGAAGCTATTGTATAAAAGAGAAAAATAAAAAGGGTCTTGGTGGATGGAGGTGCAAGCTTGAACATATATTCCCTAAGCCTCATCAAGCAGTTGAAAATATCAGAAGATTCCATTGACAAAGGAAAGGGCATCACGATAAGAGCATATGATGAACAAGAAAGAGTGTCTCAGGGCACAATCAAACTCCCTATTCAAGTAGGGATGACTCTTATGGAACCCACTTGTCAGGTATTGGACCTTGAATTGCCATATAATATCCTCCTGGGACGTCCATGGATCCATGCGATGAAAGTCGTAGCATCAACCTTCCACCAATGTGTGAAATTTACACATAATGGACAAGAGGTTACCATTCATGGAGATCCCGAACCTTTCTCATATTGCGAAAATCTTGAAGAAAAGTATTACAAAATCCCCCAAGTACCAAAAAATGATGAAGGCCCATACACACCATACATCGACCCCGCCACTCCCGCGTCCACTTCTGTGACAGAGACACCCGCCATTCCCACCATCCCCACCATCTTCGACATCAAGCTCATCATCCAGGAGGATGGTTGTGGAAGCTACAAGCTCCCTAATAAGGATTTTGTGATAGGAGAGTTACCACAATCTCCTAGATCACGCAGACGTCCACAAGAGAACCAAGATTCCACATCACAAACATTTCCTAAAGACTATCCTGAATTCACAAGATAGGGAGACCTTGGCCAGGACGTTATTGAAGTAGATCCATCTCACATGTTATATCAAGATGAAAGACTAGCAGCTAATTTACCAATGGATGAGACAATGGCCTACAAATGATGCTCACAATGGGCTACGATAGAAATCAAAGACTAAGAAAAAATGACAATGGGCTCATAATACCTATCATGCTAGAGACGCAACCCATAAAAAATCTTGGCCTTGGATGTACCCCTTCGAGTATAACCATAAGTGGCTGAAGTCCTTTGGTTAGAACGGTTAATATTTCTCCTCAGCCAATACTAGTAGAAGTATACTCACCAATATGCATAGGAGGAGACATACATAACTTTATAACAGAGGCCTATATTAGTAGTGATGACGAAGATACCATGGCCAATCTACCTAGGTTATTTGAGGACACCACCCTATGTATGATTAGCACCCTATCCTTCAAACTAGAACAAAAAAATCATGAGATCCATTTAGTATACCCCCAACTAATCGACTATGACCAACGAGGACCACCGGTTCTAGATACATTCAAAAATGATGAGGCACTATCAGAATTCATGGGATTAAGGGATGACATTCTAGACAGAGATAATAAGGTAGGGTTTATAATAGAGTTGGACACACATTCCTATTATGGGGAAATGATTGAATCCTTTAGTCGCAAAAGTGAGAAACTAAGAATCATATCCAAATCGTTGAGTGAAAACCACACTGTGGCACTCTCTAACAAGAAAATAGTAAAAAGAAAGGACATATCCAATGGTGAAAACCTCTCTGAGGCACCCGAGAATGAAGGATTCAATCTTCCTTTAAGATCTATTCATCAGGAGAAGTCAATAGTCTTGGCCGAAAAATGCAATCCTGCCAACCTAGGAACAGAGGAGACCCATATCAGATTCTATGTGGAATCACTATTATCAGAAGAGCAAGAACTGCTAGCAACATTTCTAAGGGAAAGGAAAATAAACTTCGCATGGAGTTATGCTGACATGCCAGGGCTTGATCTAGAGATTGTGGTTCATCACTTAGCAGTGTATTCAGAAGAAAAACCGGTCAAACAAAAGTTTCAAAAAATGCATCCTAAAATTGCCTTATTGGTCAAAATGGAGCTCAAAAAGTTGTTAGATGCAGGATTTATCTGACCAATCGATTATCTAGAATGGGTGTCAAATTTGGTACCTATTTCAAAACCTGATGGAGCCATTAGAATCTACACAGACTTTAGAGATTTGAACAAGGCATGTCCAAAGGATGATTTCCCACTTCCCAACATCGACATGATAGTAGACATGCAGCAGGACATGAGATGCTATCACTAACGGATGAATTTTTAGGATACAACTAGATCATGATAGCAAAAGAAGATCAGTATAAGACGTCTTTCACTTGTCCATGGGGGACCTACTACTAGAACATGATGCCATTTAGCCTAAATAATGCAGGAGCAACCTATCAAAGGGCCATGGCATTGATATTCCATGACATGATTCATAAAATAATTGAAGACTATGTCGATGACATTCTAGCTAAGTCAAGAAAAAGACAAGATCACATAGCAACCCTCGGTGCTATCTTTGACAGACTGGAGGAATACAAAGTCTGACTAAATCCTAAGAAGTGCATCTTCGGCGTACAATTAGGTAAATTACTAGGATATATAGTATTAATGAGGGGTATCGAGGTGGATCCAAAAAAAGTGAAATCAATCCTCGAGATGGAAGCACAAAAAACATTAAAACAACTAAGAAGTCTCCAAGGTAGACTTCAATCCATCTGACGATTCATAGCACAACTAGCACACAGGAAAAACCCATATTCTCACCTACTCCACAAGGGAGTAGCGTACAAATGGGATACAAAGTGCAAAGAGGCATTCAACAAAATCAAGGAATATCTACTGACACCACCAGTATTAATGCCACCCATTCCAAGAAAGCCATTGATCTTATATGTATCAGCAACAATAGTAGCCCTTGGAGCTCTCCTAGCTCAGCATGATGAAAATGGAATGGAGAGGGCTATCTACTATATCAGTAGAACAATGGTTGGTCATGAGCTAAACTACTCATTCATCGAGAAATCATGCCTCGAAGTAGTGTTGCATCACAAAATTCAGACATTACATGTTGGCACACAGATAAAGCTCATCATAAAATTGATCCCTCAAATATTTTACTACTCAAGGCAGTACTCACGGAAGAATGGAAAAATGGGTAATGATATTATCAAAATATGACATGGTATGTGAGAGAAAAGCAATCAAGGGGCCAAGTTATTGCAAACCAATTAAGCGAAGCTATCTATTACGAGAATCCTCTTGTCTGAGTTTCCGGATAGATCTATTTTTAACCTCCTTGGCCCAGCAAACCACTTTGGA